>JAQQAE010008087.1:0-15435 GCA_029823295.1 Pseudamia nigra | reverse complement strand
CACAGTAGGGGGGCTGAAGAGCCGCATGCGGCTCCGGAGCCGCAGGTTGCCGACCCCTGGTCTAGAGGAACCGACAATTTTTTTTTGCCAAATCTGAGTGGGTCATGGGTCATATGGAATGACCCCAATGTAAATTCAAAAGTTAACTGTGGTTAGAAAGGGGAGGGTTTTGTGAAGAACACTATGATGTTCAGCGTTTACTCTGTACAGTACAGGACTGAGGTAGTGGGTGGAATTTGTTAAATGTTGGTCAAAACCAATTCAGTTTAAAACAGAAGTAATATTATTGAAGATTATTATTAAAGATTACATTTCTAACAGAAACATGGATATTAAAGTTACCCACTATTATAACTTCATCCAATGGGAGGTCAAAGAATTCAGTAAAGAATTCTGAATACGGGGCGATCAAGTCAAGTACAGTATGTGGGGACCGTCTGCAAAGTGCAGGATTTTTTGTTATTATTTCTTAAACTAAAGGTTGCAGCATCAAAATGAGGACATAGTAAGTTCAGTGATTTTCATGTTAATACAATGCTTCATTGTGAAGTTATTATTTGTGCCACCTCTTCTTGTTGTTGCACTTTGTCGCCGGTCTCCACACACTGGACTTTGTCGACCTCACAGATCAGTATGATTCATACTGCTTCACACACGGCTGATTTCTCTACTTCACAACCATCACACAGACGCATCATTTGTCCCTCAATAACTTGCTGTTTATGAGCTTTTGGTTGAATGTGTGAATATTTAACATTATCTAAATGTTAAATATGTTGGTGTGTGTGTGTGTGTGTGGAGGGAATCAGGGCTTTTTCTCAGGTGACTGACTCTATGGCAGAGGTCTACACTCTTCAGGTGCTTTCTAGTTTTATTTCTGTATTGATTTTTCTTTAATTCTTTATATTTTTATTTCCTCCACCAAGCAAAGCAGCAGAGATTATGTTTTCACCGGCGTTGGTTTGTTTGTCTGTTTGCAACAGAACTCAAAAAAGTTCTGGACATATTTTGATGGGATTTTCAGGAAATGTCAGAAATGGAATAAGGAACAAATGATTTTACATTTTGGCAGAGATCTGAATCACCGTCTCAGTACACAGCATTTTTTTTGAGCTGACCAATCAAAGTCACAGTTTGATGAGCAGAAGATAAGGCCCCTAGTGTTTAACTCTGTTTAACAATACAGAATTTGGATTTCAACAGATTTCTAACACATTTCGATGTTAACCGTTCTGATCTGAAATGACATTTTTTAAAGCCCGGAATGATCCACTGAATCATTAAACCACTGAGACTCATTAAACTTCAAGACAAAAAACAGACAAACATGTAGTGAAACTGTGTTTCTTTATTCACACCATTTTCTACACCAGCTATGTTAGAAGTTAACAGAAGTGTCAATCCTCTAGTTCCTATGTTGCTCGCTCATTCATCTGTACACACTATATAAAAAAAGTCAAGATTATAATATGTTTAGAAATCCGAGAGGGTTCTGAGGTGAGGAGGGCTGGGCGCTCATCTCCCCCCTCACACCAGCCTCCTCCACCTCCATTTTGACTCTTTTTCTTTTTCATTAAACAAAACCAGAAGCATTTGTACCAGAGCTCAGAAGGGACATTTGTAAAGCGCTTTGACTGTACAGCTTGCGCAGAACACAACCAACAGGTCATATACAGAGCATGATAAAAGAGGAATAGTATACTGCTTGGGCACAATACAAACACAATACAATGCCAAATGACATAAAAGTACCATTGAAAAGAAAAACAAATTCTCTTCAACTTTTTTAAGCATTTCATAGAAACAAAAGAGGAAGATAAATTGCAAACTTGGAGTAAACAAATTGAGAATTATTTACAGTGAGGTAAAACACATTGGTCTTCAAAGGAGGTATTTTCTTTTTGATTAAGTGACCTTTTTAATATGTTAATGATGCTTTTTAAGATACTTTTCAGCTTTTGGATGGCATCCATAAAGCAGATAATGCAGACATCAATGCAGACACACAATCACATGCAGTCTTGTCATTCGAGGTGAAACGTAAAAGTCTTGTCAAACTTAGGCACCAAATAAAACATGATAAAGCTTTCTGCTACACTCGGAGCCACAAGGCCTCACTGCAGCATCCAACCAGAACCCAAAGCTGAGACTGAGCCCTTTAGAGACCCACATCACGCCTCGACATATTCAATGTCAAACGTTTCCTAGTTTCTGTTTGCTTTAGGATAAACTGCCACAGGTGACGGAGCACAACCATGAACGCTTCGAACGTCCAAATCACAGTGTGTGGATCATGCTAGCATAGATAGGTCGTTCAACCTGTGTGATCCATTGGTACTGAGTGGGCAGGACATGACTGCCCTGGAATTTGCATAACAAGAGTTAGAAACAGACCCGTGCAGAGGATATTTGCATGCTAACATTGCTGCCGTGACCTTTGGGCTAAAGTTACGCAGGTTGTGCTCTGGCCCAGCTTTACCCAGACCGGCTGAAAAGATTGCGAGGGCTGATACATTCACAGCTGTGGGGATTTTTCAGTGCGTGGTTAGAAGCGGTAGATCTGCTGGCATAGTTTGAGTAAGCTCCCTGTGTATGTGGCCGTCCTTCATTAACGCACGTAAGACGAGCTCATGTTCTACCTTCCCTGGCTACAAATATAGCACTACAAGGTTCCATATTTGACTGCACCGTACCTGTCTGTTTGGTTAGAATCCTAAAAAGGCTCAGTCTCATGCCTCATCTTGTGCTGACTGATGTTGAACAGAGTTGGATTTGCCTGATGGCTGTTAACACAGAGAACTCATCCCTCCTTCTGAGCAAAAAAAGGGGAAAAAAAGCAAGAATTTTCAAACAGTCAGTTTGTGAACAGAGAATGGAGTTAACGTTCACCTCCAAGGGAAACAAGGCCCTTTTAAATCTGATACTGTCAACACTAAAGGCCAAGGTTTGCACAAAACTTCTTTCTATGGAGGATCCATCTCAGTCGCTGGGGCATCAACTGACATTCAGATTTTGGTTTCCAAACCTACACTTTAAAATTCAGCTGAACTGCAGTGGTTGTTTTCTCTCTGGTTTAGGTTGTTGTGTACTGACAGTGTTACTCAGGTGTGGAGCAAAACAACATCACATAGGGAATGTTGTACATAGAAGTGGTTCCCATGTGGTATGATCCAAATTCAATCTGAAAACTGACTAATGCCAGAAGCCAGTTACAGAAATGATTCAACTCTGACCAAGAACTGAAACACTGTGAAAAAGTATGTGATCTTCTTGGTATATGATCAGGTATGATCTCAATCAGGACTTTGTATCTGAGTGTATTTACCTGCTCCAACCTCTGACATACACAAGTGAAACAAAATAATCTCAAAAATGAACTAAATAATCCCCAAAATGAACAAAATAATCCATAAAATGAACAAAATAATCCATAAAATGAACAAAATAATCCATAAAATGAACAAATCAATCCCAGAAAAGAACAAAGAAATTTAGACAATGAACAAAATAATTCATAAAACAAAAACAATGAAAATGACCAGAAGAAGCAACAACCAGCACTGACATAACACTCACATAATGTTGGTATTTTTCTCCATGTTGTAATGCCGATGATAATCTTGACTCAACTTTAGTGATGCATTCTTGGTTAATATACAATTAATCATTTGGATGCGAGAGGAAAACACCAGATATCATATAATCCAAAGACTACAGGTTCAAAACTGAAAAGAAATGAGAAAATCCACCGTCTCGTGACGGTCTACACCCAGCTTGCGCTCCTCATCAATGGGCGAACAACCCAACACTTGATGAATTCATCGAAGGATTGATCGGAGGTGATTGGATGACACGCCATATTAACAAGTTTCCAGGCCTGTCGAGCCGGTAGCTACAAACTGATGTCACTGTGAGTTGGTTGGCCCCGTGAGCACTGTGAGACCAGGGAACCTGCTGCAGTGAAGCGTGGCCCTTGTAGCTAGGAGACACATCTTAATTAGAGAACAGGGAATGACAAGATAGAAAGGCAAGAGAGAATCTAGGACAGAATGTTTGCTGTATAAAGACCACGAGAGAGAGAGAGAAGAGTTGGGTGCAAACAAGTCCTTTTACAGCTAAGTCATCTTGGGTTTAAAAAAGAAAAAGTACAAGGCTGCTTGTGAGTTTAAGACAGAATGAAGGTTGTCCTTGTAGAGGCATACCAGAGGTGTTGTTGAGTTGAGCTTTTGTTGTTGGTAATGTCCCAGAGAATGACACTGCTAATGCAATACACATACCATCAGTCTCAAAACCTCCTAAAGGCCAGCAGGGCGAGCCAGGGCTTACTTAAAGGGATACTTTGACACTTTACAAATTTAGTTTCCCCACACGGCCTCCAGCTCCCCACACCACCCACACTCCCCCGCCCCACCCGCACAGGCATGGCTTAGAGAAAATGATCCTTGGCCCTGGTCTTCCCTGGCAAGCCCTAGTTGGCCCTACAAGATGGACCATTTTTCATTAACATTTAACATTGAACTCAGCATAGTCTGTCACCATTTTCATATTTCATATAGCAGCAATATCCACTCTACTTCAAATATCACAATTCTTCTTATGCTTCTGATTTACTTCAAAACATATTTACAAGGTTTTACTCAGTTACTTCTGCCATTGTTTCCATTTTGGACACATTTGAGAATTGGTGGAAGTAAACAGGAGAGTACAACGCATCAAAATGCCTGCTTTTAATAAACCTTTCATCATACAACAGATTTCTGACTTCAACTTATAGCAACTGATAATAGTGTTCATGAAAAGGACTATCAAGCAAAATATTATGTATTAAAAAAACGAATAAAGTACAAGGCAAGCAACTCAATGTTCATGGGACATTGACTCAGTTATATGATTCAAGTTGTTTTTCCGATCACAGTCCACTTCCTCACTTGTTCTGGGGAAACTGACAAAACCACCAGGATGAAAACATCTACACTTCATTAAAAATGAAAAGTAACCTGCATTACAGCTCAAACACTTGAACATATCCATCATATCCTACTGCTGTTCTAGGCCTGTCAATAGTTTGGTGGAATCTATTCGGTCAGGTGTAAATAACGGCCTGGTCCTGACTGTTGTTGTGTATGTATGTACACAGAATAGCTCAGAGTTGCACTCTATTCCCTGATACATTCTGTTTGTTGTTACCTTGCAGAGACTTCTGAAAGAATCTGGAGGCCAAGTGTCGGTGCTGTGCAAACTCTACTCCCTCATGATTTTAGTGCCTCACACAAGCTGTACAACTGTGAATAGACATCAAATCAACTACACATCACACCGTATTCAGAAATTTGGAGGTCAGTGTATACAAGTACACAATATGGGTGTTAAGTCTTAAAAGGTTCAGTTCTACAAAAATGCCAGTGGGAACATCGTGTAAACTTGTTTGGGCTCAGTAGCAACTTTATGATGCAGCAACTGTTCTTGGAGCCATGAACAAATAGACCCTTCTACAGTCTGTGAACTGTGACGAGCTGCATGCACATTTTGCCAGTCAACATATGGTGCATTGTGAATGATACTTATATTGACTTTGGCAAATGGCAACTGGCTTCCAGTTCAGTGTTCTCTGCCAGAATTGCAGCTGTGGAATATAAATTCTGGCTGCACACAAGACATTTTGGTGCTCATACACTGTGTAATTCAATGTTTTGAGGGTGCAAGCACGTCTAAATGATAAGGTGAAATTTCTGCCACAATGGGTGTGTGCAGCTTTGATGAAGTCAGCTGTGAAAGGATGACTCACCGTGACATCAGTGACTGGGTTTTCATACCATTAAAATGTATTTTGACCATTGCCTTGTGGGCTCTTTGGAGGTAGATGTAACCAAATTTTGACTAAATTAACTGGAGGGTAAACATAAAATGAGAAAATACCAGAATGAAGCACTTTTCTAGAGACTAACTCAAAGTAAGTCTATGGGAGCCAGGCCTTTTAGAAGCAGCATCTAGTGGACGTCAGGTGTATTACAAATCATATGTCTTCATTTGAATCACGAGGTCCTGAGCTTTGCTGCACCCTCACGGCTGTCGTCATGACCTCTAACGAACAATGTGATGTGGTCCAATGTTTTGGAACAAATGAGGAAGCAGACTTTGAGGAAAGACAGTTTTGGCAACATTTTTTCATGTTCATTTTTCTTATTGCTAATTGTCCTTTAATGAGCCAATTTTTACTAATTGTTGCCTTATGAGAGGTGTGTTAACTCATTCTATTTTGTTCACTGTCATAATGTCAGATCACTCCATAGGTATTGTTTATAATATTAGTTTTTGTCCAATATTACCAGTTGCCATAAGGGTTTTTACATGGTTTTGAGGAGAACATTTGCAATTCAAGAGATCAGTCAAACCGTGAAACGTGAGTGGGTCTTTTGCCTCCCCTCTACCTGGCCTTGTCCTTCACAAAAGTATCTCACTTGCATTTCCAACAGTGTTTTACATGCAGGCATCAAAGTGGACAGAGCTGCGCTGATATCTGTGATGGATTGGCACACTCATTGTCAACCACGATCTGTGAAACATCAGATAGGTTGCAAGAACCCTGCACTTCGACGGCAGCTGAGAACATCACTTTAACTCGCTGGAGCAAATGGTGAGGACTGCCTACCAAATGACAATGGGCTTGATTTGCGTCGGAACAACATGGCACACAATGATCAGATTTGGGTAATCTGAGGATATTTACTTCCAACGGCGGCTGAACAACTAAGTAGCAGCACATCAATACATTATGCATTCATAAAGAGCAACCATAGAGAGAGACGGAATCAGCGAAAGACAAATTGCCACACAGGTAAACCTCGCAGTGGTTCAGAAGTGCACTTATTGCTGAACAATTAAGATCCTCCAGAGTTTTTTGATGTAAATTTCTGTCAGTCAGAACTAATCTACCTAATTGATCAGTTATTGATGCTTTAACACTTTTTTTTCCTCATACGCCCTCTAAAAAGGTCATGGTTTTGAACCTACAGATTAAAGGTGGGTTACATGTATGGCAATATTGACAAGAGTACAGACAGTCGACGCAAACAAAATTAAATCAGGTGCTACATATATTTTTTGTCCTTTAGATAAAATAATGACATTACCTTTAACATATTACTCAATTATATATAGATAGTTATCTTTTTTCTTAAAAACAAACAAAAACAAGAGGAGATCCTGACTTTTATTCGTTGGTCCCTTAAGGCTTGCTAAGCTGAAATGACAAAATTGTCCTTTTTACATATTTTTTTCCAACTTTTGTTTTCATAAATGTACATTCTAGTAGAAAAAGAGCTTGCCACAAAAAAGAACAAAATAATACATGACCTGGAAAACCTATGGCTTAGTAAATATCCATTTGCTATATTTAAATGAATGTACCTCACTGTTTTTCTGTTGATTATCCTAAAGAGAAGAAAATGTTTGAAAGGTTGATTGGCGCTGTAGCGCTGTCCATGGCGCAAACACTTGAGAGAAAAGAAATCAGAAGTTTTACATTTATAGGGCAACATCAGCAATGCTTACAAGTCTGTTGAGTCTCTTTTTTGCCGCCGTGAGCTTTATGGCGACATTTGTTCCAACAGAAGTCAGTTAAGAATAGCTGGAGCTATGAATTCAGTCACGAGGAGAAGAAGCTGTACAATGAGCAGTTGTTGAGGTGGTTGGGTGTTTCACGTGAGGAGCGGGAGGTGTGGGTTTGACGAAATGGCACCAGAGAGTCGGCTGGGTGGTGAGGTGGCATGATGCAGGATGTTTCCCTTCTTGCTTTCTATCCCTATTTGGTGGGTGTGCATAGTAAGAGCTGCTGTGTGCTCTGCAGGGCTCCCACACGCGTTCATCCAACACCAACACGAGCTGCATACATGAGACAGCGGATGCACGCCCACCCAGCCGACATGAGAGGACTCAGGGTTTTTAAAGCACTGGCACTTTCCGGTAACAGCTGGCTTAGAAGGCATGGTGGCAGCTGATTGTTGTTGGTGTTCTTGCTGTTTTGTGGTTAGCAGAGCAGAGTATAGAAAATAGACACATTTATCTACTGTATATTGCATATGTTGCAGCATGTTTGCCAAAAATGAATGAGGTCACCATGTCCAGTTTTGTTTTGCAAAAAAGATCCCCTGTCACCAGAATGAAAACACAAACAAACACTAGCTGAATAAGTTAAACTGACCTGTCCGACGTCCTGAGGGACATGGGGAAATATAACAGTAACAAAATTTTAGACAGGTGCAAAACTGATGCAGAGATGACTGCTCACAAGATGAACACATGAAGCAAATGTTTGCCTGGACCCCAGACTGTCCCATAACCCCGAGGGCCTTCCTCCAGTCCACTGTGAGAATGGGACCGGACTCCAGAAAAGGACTGCAGCCACCTTCTATTTTTGAATAATCACACATCTACTACGTATCTGGTTGTGAACTTGGAGATTAAAATTAAATTGACAGTAATGAGTAGAATTTCATTCTAAAAAATACTAAAATGTCAGTGGTATTCTATGTGAATTTTCAAATATTACATGATAAAATATCACTGGAAAAGGACATATTTAGAAAATCGTAATTTATAAAAATCCTTTGAACAAATTCTGACGTAGCAAATATTACATGACAGATACCCTAGGTTAAAGAGCTTTGTACAATTTCTTAAATGTTCCTTTTTGTAAGCAGTGTACTTAAAAACGTACACCCTGCTTCTACCTGTTCTTCTGTTGATCATGGTCACATCATAATAGAGCATATTAGTGTTGAGTGCACTGAACAAGGGTTACATTCTTCTGAATGTAAATCTATGTTCGACATACATTTGTAAAAGTCTTTGGGGCAAATGTGACTAGTCACATTTGAATGTTGCATCATGATGTGATTATTTAAAAATGTAAGTGATGGGCTTGCAGCCCTACCAGAGACTGAACTGCCTGAAGTGAATGATGAAATGCTTATATACAAATGACAGTGAACACGTAGGGGATGACAGCAAAGCTCCAGCAGCTCTGACACTTCCCAGGTCTTTCCCCAGCAGCCCCCCTGGCTCCTGTGTTTCCCTGATGAAGTCTTATTGGGTCGGCGGTCGGGTCAGCTGAGGACCGGAGGGAAAGGCCTGGGTGGTATTTCAGAGACTTTATGTGATTAATGTAGTAAAGGAAGATGAAGGTGGATGTGTTCCTTCAATGCCTCTGTGATCCACTTCAGACTATCAAATCCATCCATGAGCCATCCATGTGTGCAGCACACACACAAACACATAGCTCCTCAGGTTCATGTACTATGTCGAAGAATGAAGTGGAAAGAAGAAAACAAAGCAGGTAATGGAGGGAACAGTTTTCCCTTCCAAACTAAATGAATGAATGAAAATGATAATAAAAATAATGTCGTAATGCTAATGATATGGTTGCCAGTCAGATGTGTGTATGTGTGTGTGTTTGGTAGTCAAGTCTACATCTTGATTCCCTCCTGTTGGCTGAGCTGAGACAGAGTTTTCTTGATTCGGAGCGCAGTGAGCCGAGCGGCGCCATTGGCGTACCAGCACTCCCTCATTATCTTCGCCATCACCCGCAAGGCCTGCAGACAGGAAATAAGACTGAGGTTAACACCCAATAATTATTTTATTAAAAAAAAAAAAAAAAGCACAATGTCCCTTGTTAATTTAATGGGTACCACGTTACATTATTGAACACTTATTATCCATTAATAAGTTTCTAATTAGCTCATGTATTTATAGTATTCCAGTGGACACTGTCCTCTGCATTCTGATTCTCTCACACCAACTAGGTGCATCTTTCTCATCCCTCTTCCAATACTGAACATCCACTATCCCACCTTAGCTCATGTCTAAACCAGCTCATTTTTTTCCAAATGTCCAAACTAAGCTCTTCCTCTTACATTCCTGTAAATACCACTAAGGTAATGTAACTAATTAAGAGCCCTGGCTAGTATGGCTAGATACATTCCCTAATTTCAAGCCTTACAGTTAAATGTTTTGCCATTGTAACAGTTATCTCCAACTGAACCCAATGCCACGGTAAATTTAATCATGTCAGGTTTCTATTAAATATCCATACACAGTTAGGTCCTGTTAAACTCAGTAAACTCTTAGGCATCTATGTGTCACAGTGGCTCAGTAGAATTCACAAAACTTGACATTTTGGGTCCATTTAGAATAACCTCTTTTGTTTCTTTTTTTGGCTTTTTTTAAAACAGTCTAGATCAGTGCATTCATGTCTAGCTCTTGACCTCTTCTCATTAGGTTTCAGAAAGTATTATATGCTGAAGAGTTTAAATAGACAGTCGACACATGCTTCTGTCCATGTGTTTAGTCTGTTCTAAAGAAATTTAGATGTAGTTTACATTTGTAAAGTGCTATTAAGCATAGTTGCGATTTTCTGATTCAGCCATCGCTTGGTTTGATGCTGTGTCTAGGGAATAATCCATGATGAGATATTTTTCTGAGGAATGTCTCGTCTCGCTCTTCTTTAAAGTGAGGACTTCCGACCAGACTGTCTAAATGACTTTTAAAGAGGGTTGAACCCCCAGAGTTTAGCCTAATACCACTACGAGCTCCCTTGGCGGGGTCATAAACAGCATCTGGTATGTATGAGTCAACCTGTGTGTATGTGAGTGTCTGTGTGTTGTGAAGCTACAGCTTGATCTGTGGACCTTCTACAGCGCTCATCAAGACAAGCCAACACATTCCAGTCTTTCATTCATCAGCACAACCTCAACACAGACGCAAACAAATATAATACAAATACACATTTGTATCGCTATCCCTGTGGAGGCTCTCAAATGACATAATTCTTCAAGTGAGTGTTTCCCTAAATTAGGGTCAGGATTGTGCAGCCCTTTTAAGCGGGTTACTTGTTTGTTTATTAATTTTTACTAATTTTATTTATACTCTTCGTAATAATCTTTGGCGACAGTGGTGCAGTGGGTAGCACTGGTGCCTCACAGCAAGAAGGTCCTGGGCTTGCCGTTGCTGAATGGCGGGTCCGAGTACTCTGGATTCCTCCCACAACCAACCAGTGAGACCCCTTCTGTATGGACTACCTTCCCTCTCTTTGTCACCATCCGGCCACCCTTCTCAAGTCAACATGTCATTCCAATATCAGTGCTATAGATCCTAGTGGTGTGGATCAGTGAGTCAATGCCACGCTCACTCTTAGCGTACAGCTTGATGTTGTCCATGTAGAGGAGGTGACTGATGGTGACCCTATTCCTGAGTTGGTGTGCAAGTGGCTTGCCATTGGCCTCAAGAGTGGTTTTCCACAAGCTCATTGAGTTTGCAATGAAGGCTCTTAGAGTCCTGTTGATGTTGTACAGCTCCAAGCATTCAGTGATCCATGTATGTGGCATTGAGTGATTGGATTGATTACAAGAAAGCCTGACAGTGCACAGGTTGGTGTGTCTGGTTTTGCAGTCTCAAGCGACTTTTCTGTCAACCAGAAGCTGATGTTTGGCTCCTCTGGTGTTTTTGCCAATGCCTTTCTGTGCTGTGTCCATGTATTGATCCATGTGCCTACTTATCTTAGCCACTATGATGCCTGACATGAGCTTCAATGTTGTGGAGAGACAGGTTATTGGCCGGTAGTTGGATGGGACTGTGCCCTTTGAGGGATCCTTGAGGATCAGGATTGTCTGTCCTTCAGTTAGCCATTCGGGTGAGTCCCATCCCTTAGCAGCTGTTTCATTTGTGCTGCCAGGCGCTCATGGAGTGCAGTGAATTTCTTTAGCCAGTAGGCTTGAATCATGTCAGGGCCTGGTGCTGTCCAGTTTTTCATACCTGAGACTCTTTCTTGGATGTCTGCCACTGTGATGGTGACTGGACTCTGTTCAGGGAGGTTGCTGCGGTCCTCTCTCAGAGCCACCAGCCACTGTACATTGCTGTTGTGTGATGCCTGCTTCTCCCAGATGCTTTCCCAGTATTGTTTGGTTTCCAGCCTTGGTGGGTCTTCTCTGCTATTGCTGCCCTGTCATTGAGCGTATATTTTTGCTGGTTGAGTTAAGAACTGCCAGTTTATTCGTCTGGCTTCACTTTCAGTCGTGTACCTCTTTAGGCGGCTGGTCAAGGCTTGGAGCCTTTGTTTGGCAGTTTCCAGAGCTTCAGGTATGGGCATCTGGCTGTACTTGTTGGGTACTTGTTTTTAGGGGGCTTTCACACCTATGGCATTTAGTCCGCTTAAAGCGGACCAGAGTTCGGAACTCCTGCAAGTTTGGTTCATTTGGGATGGTGTGAAAGCGGACCAGTTTGATTTGGTCTGGACTAAAGAACCATAATGAGACCACCTTTTCGAGGTAGTCTCGATACGGTTCGGTACGCTTCCATCCAAACTCCAGTGCGGTTCGCTGATGGTGAGAACGCTGACCGGACTCGATTCGGTCCCGCTGTCTGTAATGTAGCACTTTTTGTCTACGGAGGCTTCCGTAGGAAGCTGTATTGTACATTTCAAGAAGCTAGTAAACTTCTCTATGTCAATCTTCTCCGTGCGAAAGAGAAGCGCACAGTGTTTTCGACCCGAATAAGATTTCCATGCTGGAACAAGAGCAGTATTTGTGCTTTTTGCACAAACAAATGATGATAACAATAAATTGCCACAAAAACTAGTAAAATAGTACCATTCATTATTCCGAAATAAAGCATAAATCCGATATTTTCGTCTGCTGGATTTTTCCTTTTACAAATGCTGTGCCAATCAGCTCTCACGTACGTCACTCAAAACACAGTATTTTCTAAACAGCGCCGCCACATGAGTGGGGGGATATAGTGGTTGGTTCGTTTGCAAAAACGCTGGTGTGAATGTGGACCGAACTAGTTGAGAATTGAAACATTCTCAACTAGTTGTGGGTCCAATCGAACCACTGTACCGGACTAACAGGTGTGAAAGCTGGTTGCTCTTATAGCCAAGCATCTCAAGGATCACTGCTGCTGAAGTGTACAAAAGCTGAAATAAGGATCTTCTGTCTCATATTCATCATTTGATGTCAAACCCTTAAATATATATACCTGTGAAATCACATCAGTGTTAATACTGTGTTCAGCTGATATATCTGTGCATGCCCCTAATGGCCGCAGATATAATGCAGCCAAGCTTAGTCTTATTATTTTTTTTTTTTACAAAAAAAAAACTTCTTTCTGTATTTTCCAGTTTTCTTAGTGCATGCATGTCAACTGTAAATTAAAAAGTCAATTAATTGAAAAACATACTATTATTCTGTCTTTGCTTACTTTATTGTTACAAGAGCAATAAAAATACTGAAATGAAAGGACTGTAACCCTAACCACGTACACTTTTAGTGCAAGTTGTAAGTTAAGGGGACAGATTCACAACTGACATATTTAGTTAAAGTGCCTGTGACCTGCTCATCTGCAGTAATTTAATTTCGATGTTGGGTCCTTCTAGATTAGGTTTACACCCATCAACTCAAAATAGTCTCGAATTATTTCAGAATGAAAACAAAAGATGTGGAAAAACACCTTCCTGAAACAGGTGGATTTGCCTTATTTGGAGTTTTGCTATGCATCTCCTTTTTGTAAACAAAATAAGTCTGATGAGGGCTGGTGTCAAAAACAAACTTGTATGACTCCTAAGCGCTGAAAAAAACAAATTGACACTGAACAAAAGTTAGTGTTACTAGCGGTGTTGGAGTCGTGTGGTTGGAGTCGTATATGCCCTACACGGGATGACTAGCTGTGTACAACTCGCTCCAGCTGCCGAGCCACGCTTTACAGAGCTGTGTGGCTATCAAGCCTGTGAAGCTAACAAACCGCATGCGCATCTTGCTCCGGGTGCTGGCGGCCAGAACAGTCCCGCTGGGGCTGCAGACGGAGTAGCCAACATCCAAGCCACTGCACCTAAAATCTATAAAATAGAGCTGCGGATGGCAACTGACAACTTTGTATGTAACAAATGCTGTGTGATGATCATGAATGAGACTGGGTTATACAATGGGATCCCTGAAACCGGAGTGAATAGAACGCACCATTCACCAGATTGATCGCAACCGTGACTCTGGTAAGAGCAAAGGAGATGGATTGTACACGTATGTTAACCGTTGGTGCTCACAGAGCCAAGCTGTTGATACGTACTGCTCCATTCAGCTTGATACTTTGACTGTCACCTGCTGATTTTGCTGTACGGTTGTAACTGGTACGGCTGTTTATGCTCTCCTGGAGGCTAGAGCCAGCTTAGCCTTTAGCCACCACTACAGTGACGGGCTAAAACTAGCTTAGCCTTTAGCCGTAACTACAGTGAGAATTACCATGTAGGGATGCCTGTCTTACTTATACACATAGACTGTATATATTATGGACAAAGTGACCATGACGTCACCTATTGGTTTCTGAAGGGCCGCTTTGAGGCCAATTGAGGTGTCACTTCCTGGACAGCATGTTGGAGCCAAAAACAGGATGCAACCATATTTGGACAAACGGCACTGGGGCTTACAAAGTGTTTATGCCAGGGGACTCATGGGAGAGCTAACATTAGCCGCTATCTTATTGATGCAGTAAAACTTCACCACGCAGTGTCAAACAAAGTCACATCAC
This sequence comes from Pseudamia nigra, assembly GCA_029823295.1. NCBI lineage: Eukaryota > Metazoa > Chordata > Actinopteri > Kurtiformes > Apogonidae > Pseudamia > Pseudamia nigra. The sequence continues at coordinate 864 of JAQQAE010008087.1, read as the reverse complement.
CACAGGTTTAGTGTAAACACTTACCCACAGCTGCGGTCGAGTGTATCTCATGTATAACTATGCCCATTTTGAATACAAAGAAGATACAAAGGTCTGAATCATCCCGACTTTGCTATAGCAAGCTGCTACTATAGCAATATGTCAATCAAACTAGTGATTGTCCGATATGGGTTTTTCAGGACCGATACCAATTATTAGTAGTTAAGGAGGCCGACAACCGAATTTGGAGCAGATATTCATTTGCAGCACAAGTGTAAAAATTGGTGTAAAAATGTTGAATAATACAAGCACTTAACTTGGTTTAAATGCCTAAAACATGTTTATTTAACCAAACAAATAGAAAATAAATAGCTCCAGAAGTGCATGGAATCCTAGACTCACAAATTTTAGTAGTCGTGAGCTGTAGAGTTTTTCATGTGACTTTCATGCAAACACACTATTCTCCACATTATATACATTCTCCATCCAATGGACATTTTCCATTGATAATAAATAGTCTACTGAGAGCAGGAGCTAATGTTCTGCTAAAAGCTTGTCAGCCTTCATCTCAGGATACTTCCCTGCAACAAAACAAGACTGAATTGAATTTCTTACTCTCTCTCTCTCAATCACACACACAAGCAAACCACACGACGAAACTTTACTGTCGTGTGTGTGAGGGGACAGTTTTCGCTTCAGTATCTCTGCCACTTACGCATAGTATGGCTCAGATGGCGCCGCGGGCAGAACAATGCTGGAGAAAGAAATGGCAGGAGAGAGAGAGAGGGGTGGCAGCATCTGAGCCGAAATACACTCAACAAAAATATAAACGCAACACTTTTGTTTTTGATCCCGTTTTTCATGAGATGGACTCAAAGATCTAAA
>JAQQAE010008086.1:0-15436 GCA_029823295.1 Pseudamia nigra | reverse complement strand
ATTCTCTTGCTGAGCTTCATGAGGTCGTCACCTGTAATGGTGTTGAAAACCATTTCAGGTCACGACCTCATGAAGAGACACCAAGGGTTTGCAGCGCTATCAATAAAGCAAAGGGTGGCTACTTTGAAGAAACTAGAACATAAGACATGTTTATAGTTATTTCACACTTTTTTGTTAAGTACATAATTCCACATCTGTTCATGCATAATTTTGATCCCTTCAGTGAGAATCTACAATGCAAATAGTCAAAATAAAGGAAACACATTGAATGAAAATGTGTCCAAACTTTTGGCCCGTACTGTATGTAGGAAACAAGCGGTAGCTCTTGGTCTTCCTTTCCTACATTAGTCCTGAGGGCAAGTTTCATAGCATTTCATAGCATTTCATGGTTTTGGGACTGCACTTTAAGAAATGAAGGTCAGTTAATCCAAAAAATCTCAAGAAAATCATCCTCAAGTGCAGTCACCAAAAGCCATCAAAACTGGTGTCTTCTGAAGCTGATAATTCTAAGTAATGATGGACAGTCTTTACTTAATTAAGTGTTTCTTACCATAATGTTCTATTTCTATAGCACCAAGATAATCACTGATTATCTCTAGGCGTTTCACAATTTGAGGCTGAGACCTCATAACTATACAGACGATCATTTTGCATTCACAACTATGACATAGAATTAACCTAGTACATGTTTTTAGTTGTGGGAGGAAGCCGGAGAACCCGGAGAGAACCCATGCAGACACGGGGAGAACATGCAAACTCCACACAGAAGGGCCCCACCACTTGGTGTTGGGATTGAACCCAGGACCTTCTAGCTGTGAGGCACAAGTGTTACCCACTGCACCACTGTGTCGCCCGTAATATGGAGTTACACAGTTGTTGTTATCGTGGTAGCACTAGTCGGGCTATTGACTGCACCCACACTTCTTCTGCACAAGACAACTGATGGTCTAAAGTACATTATGAAGTGGCATAAATTAATTTCAGGTGACTACCTTGTGAATCTGATAAGAGAATGCAATGAGTGTGCAAAGCTGTCATCAAAGCTAAATGTGGCTACTTTGGATATCAGTGGTCAGTGTTAGTGTACAGTGTTGAAAAGGGTAAAGATAATAATGATCATCAATCCATCCATCATCTGCCACTTATCCATCCAAACCACACAGCACTGGACCCTTATGACCCTTCCTGCAAGTGGTGGGCCCACAAATGTTCATAGTCATAAAGGTCTTCTGAATCACTCTTAGTCTGACCTGTCACCTAGGACCAATTTGCCTTGGGAGACCCTAACAGAGGCAAATTGCCCCCGATAACATAGCTTCTGGGATCACTCCAGCACACAAACCTCTCCACCATGAATAAGGTGGTGAGAAATAATAATAATAATAATAATAATAAAAGAAAGGAAAAAAAAATGCCACTGAAGAGAAGGTGTGTCCAAACTTTTGACTGGCAGTGTAACTCATTTAAATCAAATGACTATGAATAATAGAATGGAAGCAAGAAAAAAACAGTCATGTTCCTACATCCTCCTTATTGAAATATCAGCCAAATATTTACAGAACCGTATTTTCCGGGTGATATGTCGCTCCGGAACGTTAGTTGCATGAGCCAAAAAATGCATAATGAAGAAGAAAAAAACATGTATTAGTCGTTCTGCAGAACAGGTCGTATTTGTTCGGGGAACGCGTGTCAAGTGTGCGGCGCGCCAGAAAGGAGAGCTCACGGCTTGCCTCCTCTAGCAGCGGCCAGTGTGACAAACACCCTATCCTCCAAATTCTTTAATATACAAGTCGCTTCGATGTATTTGTTGTTCCCCTTGCCAGACTACGCAAAAAACGCGACTTGTAATCCGGAAAATACGGTACAGTACATGTTGCATGGTCAATGTGTGAAAGCGCCAGAGAAGTCTGTGTGCAAACAGGAAAAACCTGTGTCTCTTTCAATTGAGGTGAGACCCCCTGATAGGTGACACCATCGAGACTGACAGCAGGCTGACCTCTGACCCCGCTGACCCCGGAGTAACCCTCAGAAGGAGACAAACAGGAACAGAAGTTTATCTTTACAGTCAGCTGTCATGTAACCTGTCTGTCTAAAATCAACACAGCTGATTTGCCTCCTTTCGTCTGGGCTCTGGGTGCTTGACTTGTCTCAATATGCGGCGTGACAGTGCGGGAGACGGAGAAAAAGAGGAAACGGAACAATGGCGGAAAAGATCAGAGAAATTGAAGCTATGTAAAAAGTTTTCTATGTCCACAAGCACTCATCACTGCTTTTTTACTTCCATCTAAATTCATGAGAAAGAGATCGGAGGTGAATTGCACTTTTCTCTCCATGTTTATGGAGTGCGAACAGTGATTAGCATTTATATTTGATGGGGAGCAAGTCCAGACTGCTGAGTTGCAGCGTGGCGTGGCCTCACAGGAGACATGAGAGGTTGCCTTCAACACAGAACAGTTGTATACGTAATGAAGGAAAGCTCTTGTTGCTTCTAAATCCGCTGGACGCTTTTCTCTCCTTCCTGGCCTTGTGTTATTGTAACACTTCCAAAACTATCCCGGCTTCTTTTTTTTTGCACGTTAGCTTTGGCAGTGTAGGTGAGGAGAAGATGTGTTCCAGCTTGAATGCATGTTTGTGTGCATCCCTGTTTGTTTGTGTATATGTAATACCCTTGATGTGCTGCCTGCAACTCTGATACCATCCAACTGTCCCTTCCAGCAGGCATAAACACGCCTGCTTTCCCTCAATTCTGGCGATTGTAAAAAAAAAAAAAAAAACAACCCTGCAGACCACCGTAGTTTCCCCTCTCACACTCTGCAATCTCGTCTACCTTTTTGTCTTGTGTCCGCCCAGCCGCTGCACCCAGAGGACCACACCAGAGCCCGGACCCGCACTTTCTGATCCACCTTGGAAAACTTTCCTGGCTGCTATTCCGGCTTCTTTTGCCAAGATTCCACACTGTGCCCTCAGTCCATAGCAATGCCCGCCGTGTGTGTGTGTGTGTGTGTGAGAGAGAGAGGTGTTTGAATATACTTCACAGAGCTTGAATACACTTAACTGCAACAAGGTTCACCACCGAAACCCCACTGCCCCCATTACTTTGTTCAAGACAGAGTGACCGTCTACAGACTCAGAAAAAGGCTAAAGCCGCAGTTTATCAAACAGCGTCTTCAGCTCTCTTTATATATATATCTTTATTTCCCTCTCTGTGCAGGCAGCTGATGGAGAATCAGATTACTGTGATTGAGCGTGGGGCGTTTGATGACATGAAGGAGCTGGAAAGGCTGTGAGTACCACCCGGTGTTGCCTGTAGATGTTGTTGGGAGGGTTACTTTCAAAATGGATTAAGACAAAGAACTAAGACGGACTACATACCTTGTGGTTTTACAAGGAACTAAGTAATGAATTGAACTGACAAATATGGACACACTAAGCATCAAAATGAGAAATTCTATTATCTCTTTGATCAGTTTAATCATAAAGTGACAATACTTTTACTTGAGTACTATTTGCTATTAACTCTACACACCACTGGTACACCTACTGTAAATGTCTGCAGGGTAACTTGATTTGTGATTTAAAGGTTTGTCATTTTAAATGTATTAAACTCAAAAATATGTCAATGGTTTTGCTGACTTATAATGTCCAGAAATATGCCAAAAAATGTTTTAGCATTCCCAGCTACTGTTAAATGTATTTTCACCCCGACACTGTCTGTATGCCGACCAGAAATAACAGTTTTATTTTTTAAATTCTAATGAAACGCATCCCCCACGATCTCATCAGAGAGTTGCATTTAATGAGACTTACAGGAGCTAAACATAAATGTTGAGTTCAGTATAAAGTACTTCCCTGTCATTCCATTGTGGCTGGATGGTGAGGAGAGGGTACAGTGTGGGTTGGGAGTATTTTTTATTCCCTCTGCCTGACAGGAATGCCCTCAGAGGGATATGTGGGCTTAAGAGGCCTCCCTCACCGCAGACTCTGGCTCATCTGGACAGCACCAGGTCTCCTCGATACCTTGTAAACCAAGTGGGAAAACACATAGACAAACACGGTCGACCACACCTCACCCTGCTCATTAGCAAATCAATAGCTCTGCCCACATGGAAACCTGCAGAGCAGATGACTATATGGACACATGTCGTCATGCATACACAGTGGTTAACTTATAAAAGACTTTCCCTTGATCTGAAACCCACATTAACAGTTTACATTACCAAACTCGAGGCCATGTACAGCTCACATTCTCTCCTCCTCCATTTTCAACGGATCCCAAACATTGGGCAGACATATCCTTGTGCCAGACCAATGTGGAAATTAAGCGGCTCGTTTCTCTAATGTTTAAAAGCCACTAACCCACCAGCAGGTACAGTTTAGTGTGAACGGCGCGGCAGCAGACCATTAATGCCCATTATGCACTAAATCTCCACCTCAGCTGGCCAAGTGTTCTTCTAAAATATATACACTGAGTGGCACAGTTCCCAACATCTGCCTGGATGTGTCTGAAAGCAGGGCAGCAGCCTGCCTTTCAAATTTGAAGCCTCGCGGTGCCCCTGCCTCGGCATTCACTCCCATGTGCCTCCGACGGGCCATTCACAGAGAAGAGAGCTGTGGTTTCCAACAGATTAGCAACAGTCTGTTCCTCATTGACTTAATTGTTGTATTTGCATAAAGCCTGCCAGTCTTGGACATTACTTGTTTGACATGGAATCTGTTGCCAACCTCCAGTCCTGTCAGTGCTTCACTGGCCTCGAATAGTCTCATCCATTTCACCTATTTTTCGTTACAAACATCTTGTTTTGATCGTCTCATAGATCAAATCTGTCCATGTTCACGTGTAATTCACTTGTTTGAATGTGCGCACTGCGATTGCGTTTCTCTGGGAAACTCAGAAAAGCAGTGAATTCACCTCAGTGCAGCATTGTATTTTAACTGTGCAGAGATAATTTACGATCCTGTCTCTGACTAGCAGTTTAATTCCCCTGAACTTTCGGTTGGATATTTATGTGACATTCAGAGCACCACTGAAACACAATAGCCTGTGGCTAAGCCTATTCTACGGCAGCTAGCAGAAATTATTCACAGCCTACACACTCAAGGGCACACAAGCACAGACACACACGCACAAAATCACTGGTTGATCATATGTTTTCCTTGCTGCAGGCGGCTGAACCGTAATCAACTGCAGCAGCTTCCCGAGTTGCTCTTTCAGAAGAACCCTGCCCTGTCTCGACTGTAAGTACAATCACTTATTTATTTCTTATATGAAATGCACACACATACATGTTTCTCGTCTCTCTTAGTTTAATTTAGTGGCTAATGTTGTTTTGAGAACTTGTATGCTCCACAGTGTGGTTTCAATATCTAGCGACCGCTGGCTTTGGTTTATGTGACTTAAACAATCACTGAATAATGAAACGCACCAGAGGGGAAGTCATAAGGGTTCATAACAAAGAGAACATTGCTTATATCTGCTTATCTTCTGTGGGTAACACAAAATCAACAGGATGAAAAAATGTTGGTTTTTTTTTCTAGTTTTTTGGGCCTTCATACTGGCTCATTCTCTTCACGCTCCTTGCTGCGAAAGAATCAGATGGTGAAGAGGCCCATCACACTTTAAACTGTGTTCCAGAGAGAAGGATGTCTATGTTACTTAATGAGATCGTTCTATGTCACTGGAGACGAGTCCTCAAAGCTCAGTCTTCCAGTGGACTCGTATACCTCCACCGTATGAATGAAACGTGTCATCACAGTTCTCATTCAGTTTCCACTCGTGCGGCCAGTTGCATACTGTCACACGCCCACACGTCCTTACAGTTATGCGCCCCATGCAGCGAGGCAGTCTCACAGTAATACTAAATTTTATTCCCGTCTGCAAAAGGCTTAGATTTTTGCCTTTTTATTTGGGATAATCAGTGTCCCTTTGCTAGCTGATCTTTTCAGCTCTCATCATTTCAGTTCAGATTACCTGCAGCATATGGGAATAATGAAGCAGTCAGACATGGAAAAGTCATTTCCCTTCCTCCTATACTTATAGTGGTGCTACTAACCTATGATCCCGGCCTCAGCCTTCCATCTGTTTGTTTCAAGCTTGATGTTTAACACCATCTTGAATCTGTCTGTCACTTTTTGCACCCATCTCCCCACGTCCCCTATCTTCATGCCAGAGCTGATCTGGATCACCTTAGGGCAAAGCCTCATCCTCTGGGGCCCAGCTGGCCTTCTCTTGGCTGGGCTTGCACAGTGCAGCGCTGAGGTGTCTGTCTAGCTAGAATAGACACAGAGCAGACCAAGGCCTTCCAGACCAGCGGATGGCCTTGAACAAGCATGATTAGTCCATCTGGAGCAGTGGGCTCTGCCAACAGCCAGAGGATTGTGCTAACACAGCTCCCCTGTTTCATCCAATCTAACTTCACGCTCATTATTCTAAACCTAGCCCTGGCTTTTCTGCCACATTCTGGAGACTGAAACTTTGTTTAACATTGCTTAATCGATTCGCTATGTGTCTGTGTATACACTCATTTGTTCTTTATCCTTGGCTGGATAAAAGAGAGCCGTAATGGACCTTGAAGCGTTTCAGGTGTGGAAGTGCTGCACATTCTTTAGTGGTAAAACAAATGTACAAAACAGCACTACAATGAAAATTGAAAATAACACAAGCTGCATGGTGCCTGGGGTTGACTGACAGTTACAATTTTATGAAAGGCTTCTAGTGCTTGTTAAAATTTGGTCGAGTATCATGGGATCAGGAGCAGCAGCGGGAGACAAAGGTTTTTCTTAATGTGTTTCTTAACTCCTCAGCAGTGTGTGTAGGCCACGAGGTGGGTTCTGGTTCCAGTCTGATGCGGTTAGGTTACAGCCCCATCTCGCTCCCGCCAGCAGCTTTTAATGGACTTAAAAGGTTCTGAGCTCCCAGAGGAAGACTTTCACTGCTATTTCGTGTGTGTGTATGTCTGACGAACACAGACAGAGAATGAGAGTCCATGGTTGCATATGTATTTCTGACACTGTGTGGGTTTTTGCACTTGCTCGCTGGGGCTTGTTAGGGTCTGCCTTTATGATCCTAACAAGAGAGGTTAATGTGAAAGCCCGCTGCCCTCAGGTGGAGCACTAACCCAGATGGTTTCCCTTCTTTCGGACGGAGGATTAATTGCCCCCCTTCTCTCTTTCTACACTTTTTACAGTCATCCTCTCCATCTCCCATGCTCCCCTTTTTTCCCCTCTTTGCTCATTCCCGGCTTGAGGAAAAGCTTGCATAACAAAGTGGCTATTTGTTTTAGATATCCTGCTGAGAGGATAAACAGAAACAAGGATGTCGGGGATAGAGGTGGGAGGGAGAGCAGATGAGATCTTTGCTTTCATTAAAATTTTAAGGAAAAGCAAGCCAGGTTAATAAAAAACTGCTGGGTAAATAAGTAGAGGTTTTGAGTTTTGTGGTGAGTTTTTAAGCACTCGACTTCCATGGAGTCATTAAACTAACGAGGATTCACTATAAAAAGGGATGAGATGGCAAAATAATGCAAGTGTTTTTGCTACAGCGACAGGCTTTTCTTTTTCGGCAGTAGTTACCATAGTTCTCTTGTTTCAAACGGTACGCAGTGCTGTAAAAAATTATTTGCCCCCTTCCTGATTTCTTATTTTTGTATATTTGTCATTCAAATCATCAAATCAACTTTAATGTAAGACAAAGATAACTCAATTGAATAAAAAATGCAGTTTATAAATTATGATTTTGTTTACTAAGGAGAAAAAAATGTATCTAAACCTATCTGCCCCTTTGTGAAATCCTGAATTAACTGTGATTAACCACATTTTTGGGAAAACTGTTAATTTCCACTACCCACACCCAGGCCTGATTACTGCCAGACCTGTTGAATCAAGAAATCACACAAATAGAACCTGCCTGACAAAGTGAAGCAGGGTAAGAGATCTCAAAAGCAACACATCATGGAATGTAAAGAAATCCAAGAAAAGTTGAGTGACAAAATTGCTGACCTCAATCTGTGTCTAGAGGTGTATGAAGCCATTTGTAAGGCTTTGAGACTCCGGTGAGCCATGGTGAGAGCCATTATCCACATACCTGGAACAGCAGTGAACCTTCAAAAGAGTGACCAGATGACAAAATTGCAAACCGGGCTGAAATTCCTCCACAGAGAAAGATTGTGAAAGACTCATGACCAGTTATTGCAGACACTTGACTTCAGTTCTTGCAGCCATGGAGAACACAACGATGAAGTTGAAGGGGCAAAAAAGTTTTCACACAGGGCCACGTAGGTATGGATAGTTTTTTCCCTAAATAAATGAATTTACCAATTAAAGCCCACATTTTGTATCGTATTACAATGTGCTCGATGATCTGAAACATTTTAGTGACAAATGTGCAAAATGGTGAGAAACCAAGAAGGGGGTAAAGACTTTTTCACGCTATTGTACTTATGCATTTATCTTTTCAGCTTAATTTGTTCATTTTGTCAATTTCCTTGATTACTTTCTTGTTTTTTGCTCCTTTTTCTGCTTATTTTGTTCATTTTTGTTAATTTGCTCCAGCATTTTTTCTCGTTTTTGTTGCTTATTTTGATCATTTTGCTGATTTATTTGATTATTTTCTCCATTTTTGCTTCTTTTTTGCTCATGTTGTTCATTTTTATTTTTATGCTTATGAATGGTACCGTATTGAGAGAGAACTGTTTTGTTTGTGCTCTATTTTCTCTTTTTGTCTGTGTCTGTCTGTATCTATCCCCCACCCCCGTCTCTTTGCTTGCCTGAGAGATACGAGACACTGATGCATGAGGGGCAGGGGAGAGATAATTGGAATTGATTAGAGATGATTAGAGATAGTTAGAGTTAGTTAAAGCTGCCTGTGATGGATGGCACCGACAAGAAGGCATGAGAACGGCGTCGCAGAGGTGAGAGCCGAGGCGCAGAACATCAGTGAACAATAACAGTGAAAATAGAGTTGCATTCATCACTGTTAACGACCTGTTGCCCCCCAGCCTACCTCCCCTGACGTGTCCTCTTCCCACTTCCACTGCAGTTCAGATCTGTAATCTACTCATCCGCGTCTGTAATTAGTGTCTTTTCACTGTGGGAGAGCATGTAGGAAGGAAGGACCGCGGGATAGGTGGAAACGGAGTGATGGGTGAAGCTGGAGGAGTGTACAACAGTTAGCCCGATAGCTGGCCCCGAAAAATAGCATCTGCTCTGGGCTCAGGATAGAGGGCAGAGGGGAGGGGGGAGAAAAACGGCTATTTTGCGGATTTGATTACTGTGTTGCTTGCTTCTGCCACAAACAAATACCAGCAGCGGCACTGGCTTGTTTGAAGGGGTGTTCCCTCCATTAATGACTAACGTGCAGTGTTATCTGAAGGGGTGAGGGGCAGTGGGGGCAGAGTGAACCGACATGGTACGCAATAAAAGTACTGTTACCTTAGAATTGTCATGACTCAAGTAGAAATACACCAAAAAAATAAAGGGTAAAAAAAGTATCTCATGAACAAGAAGTTGTTGTGACCGCATAACGGGAAGCTTATTTTAGCCTCATAGACATTGTTCATTCTTACTTGTTTTCTGTTCAATTTTTATTTACATAATTAATTTCTTTTAACTGAAAAATTTTGTTACATTTTTTGCTTACTTTGATCTTTGCATTTTTACTCCTTTTTTTTTGCTTAATTCAGTCATTTTGTTAATTTTCTTGATTATTTTTCTTCATTTTTGCTCAATTTTTGCTGTTTTTTTTTTCATTTTTTAAATTTACTCCAGCATCTTTGCTCATTTTGTTGTGTAGTTTGTTCCTTTTGTTAACTTACTTGATTATTTTTTTCTCATTTTTGCTCCATCTTTGCTCATTTTGTTCACTTTTGTTAATTTACTTCAGCATTTTTGCTCATTTTGTTGCTCAGTTTGTTGTTTTTGTTCATTTGCTTGGTTATTTTGTTCATTTCATACATTCTGATTTTAAAAAGTACAGTAACTGGGTAAAAGTATTTGAGTGCTACCCACCTCTGGGGAAGGGACAGACAGGTTTTCCCCGGTGAAGCTCCCCGGGAGGTATGTGAAGAAAGGTGGACGAGGGGTGTGGTTTTACCTGAACTGCAGGGGAGCCGAGGAAACCCTGGCAGAGCTCGGAAATGGGGCGTACCTCATCTTTCTTTAAGGTCCTTTTATCGTCTGTCATTTTTGTGTTAATGCTTGACGACGGGTTTCCTGATGTACACAAACCCTAAACAGTGAGCGGTGCACATGCACAGAAGCCAGAGAAAAAGAAGAAAATGTAAATAACACTAATTAGACACAAACAGGCACAGAATAACACTATAATTACATCTCTGTGTGCTAATGTGTAGATGGCAGGCATACACTTGGGATTACGTTCTTTATATGGCTTTGACTGCAGATAAAAGAGCAGCTTCCACTTAGTGCTGAAGCGGAGCTGCCTGTTCTCTGTTTGTGTTGGAGGGATGCTGTGTTTGGTGTTTGTTGATCGCTTGATGCTTAGGGAACGGTAGCTCAGTGTGTGAAGAGAGAATTATTTGGGGAAAGCAGATATAGAATAAATAATGTGCACTATCATTAACTCTATAAATCATCGTCTGTCACAATATTCCCACTTGTTTTGGCTTTGTTGCTATTCACTGAGCAGTGATTTTCACTTTTTATGTTATAAATTGCTGTTGATTGGCTTATGAACTCACTTTTTGTATTCTAGGCGTTTCTTGTGTGGCAGAGCAACCAAATTAACTCTTAAAACTTTTGACTTTTTGTGTAGAGCCGCATGAAAGACTAACGCGACTGTTATTTTTCTCTCCTTGTGACCGTTTTAAAGTGTTTGTGTGTGTCTGTGAATGCATGTGTGCCTGGCAGGCTGTTAATGGTCCAAGCTGGTCTTGTCATTTCCTTTTCTTTGTCTCTGTTGATGAATGACCTGCCGCGACGTGCTAGGTCTCTCTCTCTCTCCCGCTCGCTCGGAGGACCATTCGGTCCCCACTTGGCAGCGGTCCCCATGGCAACCCATCTCCATCACGAGGTTTCTGTGCCATCGGTGGCAGACATCCTGATTTTTTTTTTTTTGTTTTTTTTCCACTGGTTTGTCTGATACTGAGTAAACACTGACTTTAAGGCGGAAAATGAAGTTCAGATTTGGAGAAAGGAGACATACACACAGGCAACAGAGACACTTCCATATTGTTTACTAGTGTACATGATGTACAGACAGATTTCAGGGAGGATGAGGGGATTCATCGCCCTCAATATTTGTAAAATGTGCATTTTTCCACACCAATAAAACACTACCTGAGATGATACACAGCTTTTTGTGTCTAAAAATCCTGCTTTACGTAAGTCATGGCAATGATTGGTGATTTATTTTCATTTTCTTGATTATTTGTTCATTCAAGTTCATTCTTAGAAGATTTTGTTCATTTTGATTTAATGCTTATATGGTTTATACTGATGAACAAAATGAATAGAGTAAGTTCAAATCGACTGCTTTACTCATTTTAAGTTAATTTTGTTACTTCATTTACTTCTTTTACTTATTTTTCTTGATTATTTTGTTCATTTTGTTGCTCATTTTTGTCATTTTTATTAATTTTTCTTGATTATTTGGCCTGGCTTTACCCATTTTGCTGCTTATTTTGACCATTTTGTTTGTTTTATAATTTTCCTAAACATTTTCATTCATTTTTCTTGACTACTTTGTTTGTTTTTTCCATATTTTTCTGGTTGTTTCAGCTTTGTGCATTTTCTTGGTGAGTTTGTATATTTTTGCTTGTTTTCTTGAGCATTCTTTTTTTTAAACTAATTTTCATGTTATTGAAAATTTTGTCCCCCAGTGTTCAAACAAAATCTATACCTTTGTGTACAAAGATGCTGATTTTGGTTTTATTCATTCATTTGTCCACCTCTTAGTCCTCACAATGGTCATGGAGGATGCTAGAGCCTATCCAAGCTGATTTAGGATGAAGGCAGGGTCAAACCTGGATGAGTCTCCAGTTCATCACAGGGCTGACATATAGAGACAGACAACCATTCACACTCACATTCATACCTATGGGACATTTAGAATGACCAGTTAACCTGACCCCTAGTTGTGGAGGAAGCTGGGATACCGGGAGAGAATCCATGCAGACACAGGGAGAACATGCAACCCCCACACAGATTTTGGTTTTCACTTTTAAACTTATCCTGGTTTGGAGATGTCTCCCTCGAATGTAAACATTAAGCAGGAACATTTTTCTCCAGTTTCTACAGTCCCTTTACGATCAACAGAACACATTGACATTTTTCATCCACTATCCATTGCACTGTTTGCGAGGGTTACCTCTTTCAAATTTCGTTGTGCTTTCCTGGGGCATTGACAATAAAAGGGATTCTGATTCTGATATGACAAGAATTGTGTGGGTGAAAATCATCTGACGTTAGTGTTCTAGGGTTAAACGACAAGTGGTGTTCTCTCATCACGAGCAGTTTTCAAATCACAGGTGTGTCTTATCAAGATTTAATGGACTCACGCTGCCAATCTGCCGTGCCCAAGCACGTTTCACACCTAAAGCATGGACTGTTTCAGTAATGGTAGTGCAACCAAGCCACATTGAAGCGCAACACTTCCCCAGCCCCGGAGTGGTTGGAAGACGTGGACCACAGTGCAGCACGGTTGCTCACGCACGAATACGAGCAAATGGACACGATGTCGACTTGATAACTTCATGTCCTGCTGCCTCTGCTTGGGGGCAGTGTGAATAAACAGAAAACTGCTGACTTGCATAATGGAAAACTGAATGACATCTTTGCACACTTGTGGCATTCTCTCATCAGATTCATGAGGTAGTGACATGGAATGGTTTTCAATTCACAGGTGAGATAATATGTGCTAGTTCTTTCCTCCTTCATGTTATTTAGAGCGTTAGATGTCTTGTGCAGAGGAAGGGTGGGTAACAGCGCCATTAGTACTAACACAGATAGATGGCAGACTCTTTGCTTTTGAAAATCAAATGGGAAGAAGTGAGTCCTGTTAGTTGTTGTGAGCTTCCTGATGGCTAAACAGGCCAATCCTGGATCGGCAGATCATGGGACAGCTTAAGCAGAGGAAGACTTGGCCACTGTTGGAGACTGACTGTGAGCTGCCTTTTTTCATTGCTGCCATTTTTCCTATACAGCCTGAACTCTTTTCTCCTTGAAGTTCTGGACAGCTCTACTGATGGCGGTGTGCCGGTTGCATCTATCTGAGGCCAGCGAGTCCCATTTTGCAGTGGTTGGTGTCAGCATTGTTGGTGTCTGCTTTAGCCGATCTTTGTAGTGTCCGTATGGAGGTCCTACATTATGCTTGCCATCACGCAGCTCACCAAAGATGGTCTTTGGCATTCTGGAGTCATCCACGTGAGACATGACCATCCCAATGCAGCTGTCACAGAATCAACATGGCCTCAACGTTAGGGAGATCTGCTTTCTCCAACTCCTCAGTGTTGGTATTGTAGCTGTGCCACGTTATACCCAATATATGGTACTTAACTGAATGTCAGCCAACACAAAAAATCTCAAGAACTTTGAATGTGTCCCCAAGTGCAGTTGCCAAAACCATCAAACACTATGATGAAACTGTTTCGTGTGAGGACCAGCCCAGGAATGGAAGACCAACAGCTACCTCCACTGCAGAGGAGATGTTTGTTAAAAATACCAGATGCAGAAGTGTCCAGTTTCCAGCACCTCACACTGTGTTTGATGGTTTTAGTGATTGCACTTCATGACACATTCAAAGCTTGTGACGGACAATCATTTCTAAAAGTAATGATCAACTGTCTTTTCTCTGTACTGTTTCTTGTCATAACATGGATTTGTACAGTAGCTGTAGTAGCACTAATAGAGCTTTTGTCTGGGTACCTATACCCTTCCTCTGCACGAGACAACTGATGGTCTAACGTGACGATTCCCAAACACTGGGTCAGAACCCACAAGTGGGTCGCAGGGGATTTTATTTTGATCGCAAGCAAAGATTTCAAGCAAACACAAACCATGTTTTTATACTGAATATCTCTGTTGTTTTGATCATTGTGATTATAATACTTTTGACATTGAATGAGAGCTCGTTACTTTAGCCTAAATGTAGTTATTAATTACTAAAGTATTTATATGTATTGAAAGCACAAACTTAAAAACAAAACTGTGGTTTATTTAGCTTACATCGCTTAAAAATGGGTCATTCATCTGCTCTAAATAATAATTGGGGCTGTCAAAATTAACGCGTTAATCCAGATTAATTAATTTGCATGATTAATTTAATAAAACATTTTAACACAAAGCGCAGTAACTCAAAATCCCACAATACCACCCACTAACACAGATTAACCGCTTATTACTGGTGCACGATAAAATGATACATTTGTTGCAGTTGTCCTTTGGGTGGTTTGTGTTCACAGGGTATCAGTCCAAACTTTAAAACAAATCTTCTCTCATTGGTCAGAAATCATCTCTGGAAGGAGGAAGTGTTTACTCTTTTTTTTTTTTTTCTTTCTTTGTTTGTTTTGTTTTTCTAGCCCTGCTAGAAAAACAACAACCATGTATCATCGGCTGTCGGTGTGGTTAGTTTTTGGTGTGGTTCTCTGGTGCATCTGATGAAAAGAATACGTGTCATTGCATGGAATGTCTCTGAGAGGTGAACATCACCACATGTACACGCACAAGGCATCAGGTAAACATTGTTAGATTATGCCTATCTCACCAACTGCTTCTCCTTTTCCCTCTTCTTCTTCTTCTGCTGCTGTTTCTTCTTCTACTTCTTTTGTTTTCAATGATAGTTGGAAACAGAGAGCATCACTGCCCCCGCTATTCCATTGTCAAGCGCAGTTTTACAGTAAGTCAGTTGCATCAGTTTCTGACTCGGTTGTGTTCTCACCGCAATGAGTCAGTAGAAGTCAGTGGTGCATTCTCTTTACCTCGGAGGTCAGAACTGGGAGTGATGTAAACTCCAAGTTGATCGTATTCCATGGGTGCAGTATGCTCATTACATGTTTTGTTCTGAATCCGGGAGTGATTACTGTGTTCACACATGCACAAACAAACCGGTTTGCAGGTTAAACGCTCCTGTTCTGGAACAACTGCTCAGGTGTGAATACAACCTAAGTCTACCTCTGACAAACTGACACAATCACCAGGTGGATTGCAAAAAACTGCAGACCCATTAATATCATCAAGGACATGGGCTGGAGGTTTTTCAAATTGCATCTCAAGATGCTTTGTACAAAGCACAATCAAGAAGAAAATCCACAAGCTCTATGAAACTGAAAAGAAAATAAAGAGGATTTGGCTGCAGTCAAATGTGTCGTCCTAACAGGAGACACTGGACTTCAGTGAGTAACACCAACTATTTAATTACCTTGCTACTCCTGCAACCACTGTTTAGTTTAAATAAACACAGGTAAAGTGTGTACTTGTATATCAT
>JAQQAE010008085.1:0-15437 GCA_029823295.1 Pseudamia nigra | reverse complement strand
TTCCAACCGTCTCTGCCCTACCCACTGTTGATTAGCTGGATCAGGTGTGTTCAGTCAATCAGAAGCTGGAAGATACACTGGGTGGGGCAGAGACAATGGGTAGGGCAGAGACAATTGGAAAACAAGCAGGACTCCGGCCCTCGTTGCCCACACCTGCCCTAGTGCATTATCAAAATCAATAAACTAAGCTACAAAATGAACGAAATGTGTTAAAATGACCAGTATAATAAAGAAATGTAACCAAAAATGCACCAAATAAGCAACAAAATGAGCAAAAATACTAAAGCAAGTGAATAAAAATGAACAAAATAAGCACCAGAAACTGGAAGAAAATGGAAACAACAATGCTAAAATAAAATAACAAAATAACCAAGTAAGTAAAAAAAAAATCAACAAAATAACAAGGACATTGAACAAAAATCAATAATCAAGGAAATTTTAAACAATAGCAAAATTGTGGTTGACTGCAAAAAATTAGGCTGTAATAATTTAATTCATAATGTAATTCTACATTATGAAGTGACTCAAAACTTGAGTAGTTTTTTTGAGATACTCTTTTACTTAAGAATTATTTCTGTTTACCCAACACTGGATATACAATATGGTATGGTATGGTATGGTATGGATGTGATGTGATGTGATGTGATGTGATATGATATCCATCCATCCATTTTCTACCCTTAATCCTCGCAAGGATGGGGGGGGGGGGTGCTGGAGCCTATCCCAGCTGACTTGAGCGAGGGCAGGGTACACCCTGGATGAGTCGCCAGTATGATGTGATATGATATGATATGATATATGATATGTCATGATATGATATGACTTGATATAATATAATATATGATATGACTTGAAATGATATTATATGATTTGATATGACATGATTTGATATGATATGACTTGATATATGATATGACTTTAAATGATATGATTTGATATGGCATGATATGATATAATATGATATAAAATGACTTGATATGATATGATATGACTTGATTTATGATGTGATTTGACTTGACATGATATATGACTTGATATGATATGATGTATGATATGATATGATTTGAAATGATATTTTATTTGATATGATATGATATAATATGAAATGAAATGACTTGATGCGATATGATATGATATGATATGATATATGACTTGACATGATTTGATATGACTTGATATGATGTGATATGACTTGATATGATATGACATGACATGACATGACATGATATGATATGATAGTGACTTGATATGATATGATATGATATGATAGTGACTTGATATGATATGTTATGATATGATTTGATATTATTTATGAAATCAAAACAAAAGAGTTGAATGTTTTAGTGGATTGTTCAGTTTTTCTCTATTCTGACAGCATCAGCAGGTGTCATAATATTAACAATAGTAACCCAGTTTGAATAATATTATGCCTGTGATATATTTTTCCCAAAATTCCTTTTAAGGAAATAAAATGTAAATTATGTGGAAAAGCTGTCTTCTCTTACTGCTACTACTAGTACTGTTACTCCTCAGAGGTGGGTAACAACTGCATTTTGTCCTTTACAAGTACTTGAGTAGTTTTTCTTCAAAAAATGGTACTTCTAAGAGTGGTTCTTCTGTAGAGCACACTTTACTCAGTTACATTTAGAAGAAAAAAGTGTAGTTCCAGTCAGTAAATATATCAAATGTACAAAATGAACAAAATTATCACCCAAATAAAAAAAAACAAAAAGAATAAACTAGGCTACAAAGTGAGCAAAAGTACATAAGAATAATCCCCAAAATGAGGAAAAATTAACAAACTCAAGACAAAATTACAAAATAATCACGAGCATGAACAATATAATCCAGAAAAATAACAAAAAGGAACAAAATAATCAAGTATTCAAGTCAGTTCTAAATTTTAAAACATAACAAGCACAAATAAACAAGACAATCCAAAAATTGAGCAAAAAACTCAGCATAACATAAGGAACAAAATGAGCAAAAGTGATCAAAATAACCAAGTTCACAATGTAGCGACAAAATTAGTAAAATTAAGCAATAAGAGGCAAAATAATAATAATAATAATAAGTTTTAAAAATATAAGTTAAAAAAATTGATAAAATAACCAACAAAATATAGCAAAAATCAACAAAATAAACAACAAAAATGACCAAAATACCTGTTTGAATGCAGTGTATTCTAGTATAATAAATTCCACACTATGAAGCTAGTCATTACTTAAGTAGTTGTGTATCGGATACTTTTTTACTCTTACTCAAGTTCTTATGTTTTTGAATACTTCTACTTGAGTCATTATAATTATAAAGTAGCAATACTTTGTCTTGACTACTATTAGTTTACTACACACACCACTGCTTTTATTACTATTAATTTGAGCCACTTTAAATGCCCTAACCTAAAAATGTCACTTTATGTGGAGAAATGATTTTATGTTCACACATTGGACAAATGCCTGCACCACAGGAGGCCACTTATTTGTGATGTCACATATTGTTGTTGTAGGTTCATTCATCCATCACAGATTGAAGGTGAGACACTTAAAAAACTTTTCACCTGTCAGATGCATGTAAACACATCCTGCTCCTCACAGCGAAACGCTTTGACCAAAGTCAATAACAAAGAAAAAACTTGTACGCATCCATGTTATTGTTTAAAGATATGGTCTTAGCATTGCTAATGGCATTAAGATAATACTGTATTATTTTGTAACAGTCACTGATTCATTAAAAATGAATTTAATTGGTCAAATGTATTGCTAATCAATATGTGGAAATATGGAGACACGCTACAAACAATTAACATGACCTGCAACATTTACCTAACCATGAACATTTTTATTTAATCGTCATCATTTAAAACACTTGCTGTTCTTGCACAGTAGCATCACAGAGAAACTACTTCCCAGCAGCCAGTGACCAGATTCCGAACTGTTCCGTGTCGATGTCCTCCTGCCACCTTTTACCTTCGACCCCTGCAAAGTCCAGGCCGCCACACGGACGAGTGTGCGCTCATCAGTGTTGGTACAGCTGCCTCGTCTCCGGCCTCAAACCAGCAGCAGCAACAGCTGGAAAGACTGAGGCTTTGTCTGGCTCAGTAGGCCAGAAGTGCTGGGAAAGTGATATTTGTCTGATCACAGTAGTGGTGGGGCCACAGAGGGGCATCATTGGCTACCACTGGATCAAGACACCCAACAAGAAAGAAATCAATGTATGCTTTCATGAGAAAAATAGATCACATAGGCCTTTTGTTGGATACCCATGGATGGTATCGGCTTGAGAATACAGTTGTGGAAGTGTGAATCAGCGTAGGTAGAGCAGAACAGTGTGGAAGCTGTAGGGAAACATGAAAAATACATAGACAGGAGTCATATTCTATGCACACAAGGCTCATAACAACCATTAAAATGAATTTTTTAAAAAAAAAACCATTTGAAATGCCACTGAGGAATTTAAGATCATTTGAATAGTTTTGGTGACACATTAAAAATATATTTTCCTAAGCTGACTGGCTCCTGTACAGTTTTCTTTTGTTCTATCAGTGGAGCTGTCTGCAAACAAACATAAAGGAAATGGGAAAAGAAAGCTCGCTGTGATGGCACATGGACAATGATGACAAATGGTAAGTAATGCTTTATTATGTTTGCCTGTCTAGATAAATACGCCTCCAAAATCAAAGATCAAGCATATCAATTTGAATGAGTCAGCCGGTCTGAAATGTACCATGAAGTAGCAAGTGAATACATATAAATGTTGCTGTCTTCACCGGTACGAGTCTGCATTTGTGAAACGAAAATAATCAGGAAGTGGTTTAGAAGGTGCGCCGCAGAATAATACCATTTAAATTAATGCCATTATTGTTGCTAATAAGGCACTGATGATTTCTAAAAATATTATTTATATTGTTTGAAAGATTGAACACTCAGAGGACAGCACAGCCATCACTGTCACCACGAGCATCTTCAAAACACTATTAATATTATCATCATCACTGGCAGCATCTGAGTGGATGTTAATGAAGGGAACTGTTTGGCTATCAGCTTGTAGTGTTTGAGTCTGTGTATGTGTTTTCTCCACTCGGTGCCTCTCCCTCCCTCCTCTTCTCTCTCTCCTGCTGTCACCTCTCACAGAGCCTGGCAGCATCAAGCCAGCTTGCATTTTAATTTGGCCCTGAAGTTACTTATTTCATTATCGATCATCCGTAATGCTGAATCAATGTTCATCTTGTTACGTGGGCCATACCCGTGTAATACAGTGATAGTGGGGCCCAGAGTTACTCATTCCCTTTACAAAGTGACTTTACCGTAAAATCAATGCCCTGTGTTACTGATACAGGGGAAACTGCAGCAGATGGAGTGAGAGTGAGTGGGCAGACAGGAAACACAAAAAACTCACCTTCAATGCAGCATTGTTAAAGACTCCCACAAAGCCCTGCAAATGCCCACAAAGTGAGCTCTGTGTTATATAATAGAGTCGTTTATGCCAGTGTGATACCATTTGGAGATTTGATGATTATATAAAGTCTTGCATTTACAGTCAGTGGTATTGATTTGTTCTTTAATTCATCATTGTGTTGTATCTTATACTGATCCTTCCTCTCTGAATAAGAAACATGATGCAGTTCAGTTCACTTTAATAAAGACTGACTAAATAGCATGTCCATCACTGCAATGTTATGGACAAATAAAAATCACTGAGAGTAAAATAAGTTATGGTAAGGTGTTATTCACAGTCTTATTATTTTATTTAATGATCAGAAATAATCAAGAAATTTAGAAAATAATAAAGAAAAATAACCCAAAAAAAGGCTCCTATTGAAAGAAAAAAAAGCAAAATACTCCACAATAATGAAGAAAATAGTTCATAACATGGCAAAAAATGATCAGAAATAAGCAAAATGTACAAAATAATCAAGAAAAATAACCAAAATGGCTCCTGTTGTGTGGTTTTGGTCCTCAGACTTTGATGAAGATTATTATTTAAATAAATCATTGAATTATACAAATTTGTCAACTTTTGAGTATAGCAGGTGCATCCTAGCTACATAATTACATTAAATAGTTTATGGGATATTAAATTAAACAACAAAAATCACCAAACTGAGAAAAAAAGCACAAATAATCCAAAAAATATACAATAATGAACAAAACAGTTTATAACATTGGAAGAAAATGAACAATTTGAACAGAAATAAACAAAAAAAAGTACAAGCAATCAATCAATCAAATGTACAATTAATAAAAAAAATCTAAGGAAAATGACTTTTGAATAGGGGGACTATAAAGAATATTATATAAAGAAATCATTGACTTATTCAAATTTGTCAACTTTTGAGCATTACGGGCACTTGTAACTTATATAACTGAATTAAATTTATTAGGGTAAAATATTAAATAGATGTTAAGACGGCCTACAGACACATATCTAGTAAAACCTACTGCCATAGTATCTACAACCAGTGAGCTCGGAGTCATCTATGTGACCGTCTACATCCCATCCATAAATTAAAACATACTGTATGCACAGCGCTCAGAAAACCTGGATTCCTCATTCAACTCAAGGAGAGCATGGACGGGTATGAGCATTTTTTTTTTTTTTTGAGTAGCAGCATTCGACCTGAAATTAACAAGCTAATGTAAAACATTTGCAAGGTAATGTGTTAATTCGTGCTTTGATTCACTGTCATAACCTAGTTTAATAAGTTGCAGTCCATTGACTATTAATTTGTTTCCAAATGGTCTGAGCTTGAGGAAACGGTTCCAAAATGCTTTACTTTGCCACTAATGCAAATCAAAGTTAGGCCTATGCTATCTGTTTAATATGCATGATTGGTTGGTGTAATGTAATTAAAATCATACCATTTAAATTATCCTAACGGTAAAAAAATTAAACTTTGAACGTATTTCCAAAGTACACTTGCTTCTGTCGCTAAGAACAATTAATTTTTGAAACTAATTCATTTACTGGATTAAGCTTCACTGTTCTTTAAACACAGCGAGATTTATTGGCCTTTTATTTCACCCTAATGGGACATGAGTTTGACAGAGCATATTTAGAGATTGAATGTGTTGCACTGTTAGTTTCTAGGTTAACTACACATTTAAGTTTAAACCCACTGAGAAGCATTTCTGATTAACAACAGCCGTGTATATTCCCAGCAGCTAGAAGTAATGTCAGTATAATAAGGCAGCAGAAAGTCAGTTTCGACTTCAGAGTTTGATTCTTTGCATTTGTTATATCGGGCTTCAGTGTCACGTAATAACTCAACACTGTGGCCATTTTCCTGATAGTTTCAATAATAACTTATAGAATTAAACTAAAGAGGAATGCTGTTTTATCTGGAGCAAACGGCTTAAGTTTAGCATTGCTTGTCAAAAAATAGTGTCTTTGTCAATCTGCTCTATCCTGTCATGCACTCTTCAAACTCCTAAAAATATTTATTGCATTTCTTTTCATATTAGGGATGATTTTAGGGGGCTCTATAACCCCCTCTACATTATTTCAGGCCCCCTAAAAGTTTAGGTTATTAAAATGAGAAATGTGCTATACTGTAGCCCAATGAAAAGGGTAAAAGCATGTTTGTCTGTGTGGAAGAGTCTTTGGTGATCTTCTTCTTCTCCTTTCGGCTGCTCCCCTCAGGGGTTGCGTGAAATTATATTTTATCTAAATCTTTATGTCCAGCAGAAGATGTAGCCCCAGAAGAGTGAGGAAACGCCTGAAGGTGTGTTTGAACTGAGGTTTACCAAACAAAATAATCCATGAAAAGAAAAAAAGATGAACCAAATAGTCAGGAAAAATGACCAAAAATTAATAAAATGCGCAACAAGATGGACAAAACCACACATAAAAGTCACAAAATAATGCAAAAAATGAACAAAAAAGACCACCTGACCAGGAGCAAAACGAACAAAATTAATAAGTGCAGTTGTTTTCCAGGTAGAGAAAATCAATAAAAATGAATATAATCATCAACAAAATTTAAAACAAAACTGCACTGAAAAAGGTATAAAATAGTCCAAAAAAGAACAAAAAAGACCAATGGTCAAGAACAGGAGCAAGAGGAACAAAATGAACAAGAATAAAGGTTTTATTAACAAATGATGAACAACATTATCAAAAAAAGGAATGAAAATGATCAAATGTGAATAAAATAAACAACAAAATTAACAAAAGTATACTAAAAATGTACAAAATAATCCCAAAAAGAACAAAAAGGAACAACAGTCAAGAACAGGAGCAAAAGGAACAAAAGGAACATGCATGCAGTTTTTTTTTCTTTTTAGAAATCAACAAAAATTGAATAAAATAAGTGACAAAATGAACAAAAAGTACCAATAGTCAAAACCAGGAGCAAAAGGAATAAGAGGAATGCAAATGCAGGTTTTTTTCAGTTTAAAGAAAATCAACAAAAATGCATAAAATAAGAAACAAAACGATCAAAAAAGAACAGAAGACACAAATCAACGCCATAAGATGAACATAAATGAACACAAATAATGGAGGATAATTAAGTATTAACAGTAACTCATGAAAAGTACTGCAAGAATATTTAGCCCAATCTCCCCACCCCCTTAAACTGTGATCCTAGGATCGCCCCTGTTTCGAATCCTCATTCGTTACTGGAATTAACTGATGTTGATCAACAAGGGCTCCTTTAAAATCGATTCCATGTGTGATAAGAGACGCGCTGGCGTTTTTTTCCGTCACTGGCGCGTTATGGAAAAAATCCAAATGTGTAATTTGAAGTGGCTGCGTTTGAAGCCTTTGATGTCGCCTGTTTTGCAGCGCACTCGGTTCATCATTTGCGACGTGTCGCCGGTGCCCGGTGTATTGCATAAGGACCTACTGTTGAGCGATAGGCCGTGCGTGTTTGCTTAGGAGAATGTGAAATTGTGTCATCTGCATAATTACCGTCAAAGAGCGCACAACAAAACAGCCCTCAAGTCACTCGTGGATGATTGCCCTGTTTTTACAGCACCTACAAATTAAAGTAGCTCCGGCGCACTCCCAGCATCCCTCCACAACAATTAAGAAAACTAATAATAATACCTATAATAACTGACATGGGTTAATATTTGAGATTTCATTATCAACTTGTGCCTTGTCCTTTAAACAAGAAGTGAACAAAATAATCCATAAGTTAGTCAAAAATTACAAAAATAATCGGTCAGAAAATCTAAAGAAAGAACAAGATACCAATATTAACAAAACTGAATAAAATAAGCAACAATAGTAACAAAGCTGAAAAAAGGAACAAAATAATCCATAAAATTAACAAAAGATTTTTTAAATCATAACACGAACAAAAATGATCGGAAATGCAAATATGACAATAGACAAAAATGAAGAAAATAAGTAGCCTCATTGACTAAACGGAATAAAGTAAGCAAAAAAGGGTCAAAATAATGCACAAAATTATCAGAAATGAACAACAAATCAGCAAGAAAATGAACACAAATTAACAAGATAATGACAAAGAAGGAAAAATGCTAGATATATATAAATCAATTATCCACAAAATGAACAAAATAAACTAAATAAATTGCAAAATTAACAACAAGAAAGCCACACAAAAAATACCTAAACTGAGTAAAAATGTATGGGCACAAATGGACAATAGGGAACAAAAGAAATGAACAAAAATGCAGGAAGCAATCAAGAAAATTAACAAAATCGTATTATCAGAAATGATTAAGAAAAGAACAAAATAATAAGAAAAGAAAAAACACAAAAATGAACAGAGCAACTCAGAACACAAAAAAATGAACGAGGCGAGAAATAAAATGAACCAAAGGAAACTTAAATGAGGCAAAAAATAACAACAACGAAATGAACAAAATAAGGGAGAAAATAACAGAAAACACTGGAGTTAAATAGTTTAATTCTGGAGACATTTAACACCAACACCCAATAATGATAATAATAATTATTATTATGATAATACCAATAATGATAGTAATAATAATAATAGGTCGTGTCCTATACATTTCTTTGCATATTTTCGTCCTCTTCTTGTGCGTGTGTTTGCGTGTGTTTGCGTGTGCGGAAGTCACGCAGAGGTGAGTTCACTGTTTATTGAGACTCTTCTTCTAACGAGGGACTGGAGCTGCGTCTTAATGCTTTTATGGCTACGCCAGTTTCCCGCGTCGGTGTGAAAGTGATTGGAGGCAGTAAATCAGAGGCGGTCCTCGGGAGGGGGGCGGGGCGGGGGCGCGCAAACCGCAGGTCTGGCGGATGAGACACGTGTCCGTTCGGAGTCGGAGCGCAGGTTGGAGAAGACGCACCGGCAGCCAGGGACCGAGCCGGACGCACGCGAATACTCGATCCGGGCCACGTCGTCTGTCTGTCTGTCTGTCTGTCTGTCTGTGTGTCTGTCTGTCCACAGGCGTAGGTTTCATCTGACCATCAGGGAGCCACCTCTGGACAGACACTTCCATTTTTGCGCATCAGTTTGTGGTTTGTCTTGTCAAAGGGACAAAATAAGCAAAGACTGGAGCAAAACTTTATTACATAGTGACACAATATCTGAGTGTTTAATGTGCATTAATAACCTTTACATGTGTTTTACTTTTCTCCAAATGTCAAAGAATAAAGTTTAAATTAAGTCGACTGAATAATTCATATAATGTACAAAAAAAGCAACAAAAAGAACGAAATAATGCATGAAATGAATTCATTTTGTGAAGTAAATTATCAAGGAAACAAACACAGTACAAAGCAAGAAAATCAGTAAAATGGCACCAAAATACATTTAAATCTGATACTGTGACTATCACAAAATTAATCGAAAATAACGTAAATATAAAATAACCAAGAGAATAAATAAGGTAAGGAAGAAAATGAGTAAAATGACAAAATGTCTACGCTTTTTAAAGTACAGATTAAAATAAAACACTAAATCAAGGACAGGGACAAAACTTGAAAAAGAAGCTCATAAAATGAACAAAATGATCAACGCAATGTACAGAAATCTACAAAAAAATAAACAAACGTATTAAGAAAATCAATAAAATATAGAGTGAGCAATAATTGGACACAAATGAATAATAAGCTGAAAAAATATGTACACATATCGCAGTACATGAAGAACGTTCAATTATTTCTATGTAAAAATGAAATATTTTAGAATGAGTGGCTATTCAGTAAAAACATTTAATCAAAATGAACAAAATAAGCACTGAATCAACAAAATGAACAAAAATGAACAACAAAAGTAACAAATGGACATCCAATCATCAAAAAGTTTAACAGTAATAATCATAGACTGAACAAATTATCAACAAAAGAAACAATCCTATTTACCTTTTACTAAGTAATTCCACATATAACATTTACCTATTTCTGTTTTTCTTCAAATATACGAGACAACACAACAGTAACTCAAAACGAACCAAATAATCAAATAAATAGGGGAGGATGAACAGAATTAAACATAAAACAAACACATTTATATAGAAAATCAACAAAAAAATAAGTGACAAAGTGAGGAAAATAACCAAGAAAAAGAACAAAAATACATTATAAACTGCCATGACATTTACAATTAGTGTGAATAAATTCACTGAATATGTTTTATGGATTTTGCTCTTATTTAAATAGAAAAATGTATATGAATAAAGAGTTCACAACACTAACTCCAAAAGAACAAAATAAGCAACGAAATAAGTAAACTGACATCATATCTACTTTTTAGTGTAAGTAAACCCACACATAACATGTATATATGTTGCTTTTCTTTAAATATAAGACAAGATACAAAAGTATGTAGGTGAATGTAAAATAAAATAACAACACAAGGGAGAATAGACAGAAATAAACGTTAAATGAAAAAACGAGCGAAGCGCAAGATGAAAAAAAGACGTTAATATAGTAAATCAACAAAATAAGGAACCAAAAGCAACACGGGACAAAAGAAAAGTTATATGAAGTGACACAATATCTACATTTTTTTACTATAAATAAAGCTACACCTTTTAATGTTTTTTGTAAATGTAGAGGATAAGATGTATGAAAATGAAGATGAAACAATGATTAATATTTGAACAGACTGAACAAAACGATTAACAACTTGAAACAAAAGGTACAAAAACATCAAGAAAATATGCAAAAAAAAAAAATGAAAACCATGATTTCAAACTATTTTACTGGGAGGGGGGGGGACGACCCACCCCCCCCCCAAAAAAAAACATCTACACCTATGTCTCTGTCTTTTCTCCTTCTTCAACTTGACTTTATTGTCTGTATGTACAGAGTCAGATGCCACAGGAATCTGTGAGCAGCCTCTCCTCAGTGTCTGGACCCCCTCACTTTGTAGGTCGATGGCATGTGCGCGCAACCATGTTTGTGTGCGTGTGCGCACGTGCGAGCGTGCTATTGACTGCTATGTAGTGATTATCATTCCGGTCGGATGGCACCAGCAAGCCGATGTAATTAATAACCCCATAATCCGGGTTAGGGTGAATGTCTGCGCAGAACACACACACACACACACACACACACACACACAGATCCAGGGCAGAGTTTTACAGAAACAAGGCGGATCCTCATGGCTAGTTTCACCATAAGAAATTATAGTTATTATTATCCGTCCCAGACAATGATAACTATCTGCTCCAAAAAAAAAGAAGATTAAAGGTTTATACAAGTTGAGAGTTCCTGGAAGCCCTCATCGCATTATCAAAACTAAAGTGAGATTGATGAGATTTCTTGTCGTTGTCAATGTGGCATTAAGACTTTTAGCACATTCATATAAAGTGCGTCAAATCATAATTCAAGCCCGGGAGTTGTTTTGCAGACGATTAACAAAACAGATGCTGGTATGAAGTCAGGTTGAAATGCGATTATGATTGTCTCCTACATACTTTGAGATATTGATTCATGGAATTTCAATTCTGGCTTTCTTGTTTGGGTTTAATCCGGAGGTATTATTTACAACAAACATCAGGTTACATCACTATTATTAAATTTGAATTTTTAACTGCAGTCAATCCGGATGATCGTTTTGATTTTAGTGGATTAAGAACCCCTTGCTGACTTTATTATTATTATTATTATTATTATTATTATTATTATGGGTTTTTTTAATTAGCATTGCTTTCCCCCTTTAGCTCTACATTTCCCGGTTATTATTGCTTATTAGTCAAATGCTGGCTTGAATAAACATTACCCCAATCCACTACAATGTGTATTACATATAATATCTGGTGCTTCACACTTAGTCTTCATTAACAATGTAATGCGTCTATCATCAGCTCAGTCTTTGAAGTCAAGTGGCTACATGCGACCCGTTTGATGTCTCCAATTTTTAAAAGAAAAGAAAAAAAGGCAGATCCAGGCTCCTAACACCTCACACCCAGGAGGAAAATACAACTTAAAACCAGAAAGAAAGGGCGATCGTTTTTTTTTTTTTCGTTGAAACTGTTTATACATGTATGTGTCAGTTTGATCAAATATGTGGAGAATTAAAAAGAAAGCGTTTTTTTCCAATAGCTTTTAATGCCAGGCACCGATGTTCTGATGTTAAGTTTAAAATGAACAAAAGAAACTTTCCCCCCCTTGTTGCTGTGTGTATTAGATACAAACCGCGGACAGAAAAAAAGTTAATCCATAATTCTTGCCGATGTTCAAATGGTTAAAATTTGTGAATTAACAGAAAAATGTGGCAGGACAGACGCGCACAAATAACAAATGAAATAGATTGGCGAGCCATAAAATGAGATTTGAAACCTCATTCAAATAAGCGCTCGCGACGTCAGCGCACTTATCCGCGAGAGAGAGAGGGGGGGGGGAGCGGGAGAGAGAAAGAGAGAGAGAGAGAAAGAAAGAGAGAGAGCTGTTTGGTGCGTGTGTACGCGAAGGGGTGAGATTTGAGAAATAGGAGGGGCTTCTAAACGACTAGAAATGTCAATCTGAGCAAGGGAGTCCCAATAATCTAAAGCAATCTGTAAGGACCTGACCTTAGTCCATCCAGATCAATAGGGAAGCGAGGGTGGAAAGAAGAAGAGGAAGAAATCAGGGGCGCAACCGGATCGTTTACACT
This sequence comes from Pseudamia nigra, assembly GCA_029823295.1. Taxonomy (NCBI): domain Eukaryota; kingdom Metazoa; phylum Chordata; class Actinopteri; order Kurtiformes; family Apogonidae; genus Pseudamia; species Pseudamia nigra. Next base: position 2,395 of record JAQQAE010008085.1, on the reverse strand, counting down.
GGCTGTTCCCGAGGAAATATAGACTTGTCTTGCCTTGCACCTTTTGTTGCTCACATGCTCACACTGTAGGCTAAAAGTGGATATCGAGGCAATTCCGTCGCTTTGTGTGGTTGCAGCAGACTTTTTTGCCCTCTCCCTACCACCATGTCTTTCCCACAGCTGGGATATCAGTACATCCGACCGATATACCCGCCGGAGCGCCAGGGGATCGCCAGCAACGCCCGGGCCGGGACAGAGCTCAGTCCGTCCGGCGCACTCTCCAACGTCCTCTCCACTATGTATGGATCTCCTTTCGCCGCAGCAGCGCAGGGCTATGGAGCGTTTCTGCCCTACTCGAACGATATATCCATTTTCAATCAATTGGTGAGTCCCTCTGCTCTTTCACTGTGGCATCAATAAGTTATGTTACTTGGGGAGGGGGGACAGAAAGAAAGAAAAAAAGCTCCACGGGAGAAGTTTATTTTCACTTTTGAGCCCAAACTTTTACGCGCTGTGCTGAACTTTCCTGTTGATTCTTATGCAAAAATACGCGTAAAGTGGTTAAAAAGTGACATATTAACGAACTGTGGGCCTACTTTAAGCTTTGTGTTTGCACGAAATGTCCTGAAAGTGACAGCAGAAGAAGTGATCAAACGGTGCGGCGCTGTGTGAGGTTAATCGGTAAAGGTGGGGAACAAGAGCGTAAAAATAAAGTCTCGCCTTTGAAATAAATTAAGCACAATTGCTGTGTTTTATTCTTTTATTTTGAAGTTGGTGTTGGGCTGTAAGAGCTGAATAAGTTGTGATAAAAATACACAACTATCTGATTTTTTTTTCAGTTTTACCAACTTTAGCGCTGTTTTGTTGCGTATTTTCAAATGTTTTGTTTTAAAGCCTGATTATAGGTTGTTCACGGTGAGAAGGAAAGAAGGCAAAGTGTGGTGTTAATGTTTTAAGTCTGGGGGATGGATCTGACTCTTTGGTTCTTTGTCTTTGCAGGGTGCTCAGTATGAACTGAAAGACAGCCCCGGGGTCCAGCACCCAGGTTTTGCCCACCATCACCCTGCTTTTTACCCTTACGGCCAGTATCAGTTCGGTGACCCGTCCAGACCCAAAAACGCCACCAGGGAGAGCACCAGCACCCTGAAGGCCTGGCTCAGTGAGCACCGCAAGAACCCCTACCCAACAAAAGGTGAGAAGATCATGCTGGCCATCATCACCAAAATGACCCTCACCCAGGTGTCCACCTGGTTCGCCAACGCCAGGAGGAGACTAAAGAAGGAGAACAAGATGACCTGGACGCCCCGGAACCGCACCGATGAAGAGGGGAATGTTTACCCCAGCGACCACGAAGGGGAGGAGGGTGACAAGAGGGAGGACGAGGAGGAGATCGACTTGGAGAACATCGACACGGAAAATATCGAGAACAAGGACGACTTGGACGACCAGGACGACCTCCACTCAGATCTGAAACTAGACGGGAGAAGTGACTCTGAGATTTCTGACGGCTATGAGGATTTACAAGGGCCCGACCAAAGGTTTCTAAAAGCTGTGGGGAAAGATGGCAAAGACGTGGACCGAGCTGGAGAGCACTTCCACAGCCACCACCACCACCACCATCACCATAATAACTCACCTCTGGAAATCAAAGTGTCCCAGCCCAACGGGGACGCGCTCAAACTCAACCCAGTGTCTGTTAGCTCCCCTCCCTCAGAAAACAACCCAGCCCCGGCCCAGAAGCCAAAGATCTGGTCTTTGGCAGAGACAGCCACGGCTCCTGACAATCCACGCAAATCGCCCCAAATAAACGGCAGTAACTCCGCAGGACCTGCCGCTCAGACCATCATCGCCCCACACAGACTCATCTCTTCTTGTCCCGTTGGGAAAATTCAGAACTGGACAAACCGGGCTTTCTCCGCGCATCAGCTGGCTTTACTGAACTCCAATCATTATCTGGGGCTGGCAAACCAGGCCACGGCCACGGGCCTGGCCCTGTACAGCAGCAGCAGGCAAACGGAGGACAAGAGTCATAGTTCAGAGACTCCAGTCACAGGTACATGTCCCCGACACTGAGACGCGCATGTAGAGCGAAAAACAAAGACACTAGTCCATTGCCCGTCATTCATTATGTTCGATCTCCTTTTGCCTTCTTTGCCTGTTCGTGGATTTTTTTTCTCTCTCTCTCTCTTTAGGCCACAGAGCAGTGTTACAGTGTTTGAGCTTGAACGGTGTGTGTGTGTGTGTGTGTGTGTGTGTGTGTGATTGCTTGAAAACGTCCCATAAAACAAACGAGGATCTGAGCGCATTTAAGGGTAAAACAAAAATGAATATGGCTGAAAATGTTTATTTGTGCTCCTTTTCATTTCGGTTGCTCACGTCACACCGAGGCCCACGTGCTCGTCTTGAAACCCCCCCC
>JAQQAE010008084.1:0-15437 GCA_029823295.1 Pseudamia nigra | reverse complement strand
ACTGGGTTTTTCAACAGGACAACGCTGCAGTTCACAATGCCCACCTGACAAAAGACTTCTTCAGAGAAATAACATCACTCTTTAGAACCATCCTGCGTGTTCGCCTGATCTAAATCCAATTGAGAATATTTGGGGTTGGATGGCAAAAGATGTTTACAAAAATGGACACCAGATCCAGACAGTGGATGCCCCTTGTGAAACCATCTTCACCACTTGGAGCAACATTCCCACTAACCTCCTGGAAACACTGGCATCAAGCATGCTGAAACGAACTTTTGATCAGCTGATGAACAGCTTATTTCAGTTTAATGGTTGTTTGCAATACATTGCTTACTCAAAATTTTTTCCTGTCTCACTCCCATTTCTTCTTTTTGCATTTTGAAGCACGACTGAGAACCTTGTTAAGATCCAACAGTGGAAAATGTACATTCTTGCAATTTTTCAACTTGTCTTAAAATTTTAATCAGCAGTGTATATTTATGAAATACATTGTATATCAACATTTTTTTCTTTTTACTGTAAAGAAAACCAAATATTTTAATTTTTTTATTGTATTCATTAGATCTTTATTTATCCAGGCAAGTCATGAATAGAATAGAATAGAATAGAATATGTCCTTACCGTCATCGCAAAACACAAGACTGTAGTACAATGAAATTTTGTTTTGGTCGGTAAGATGCTTGGTATTTACAGCCAATGAAGCATAAATCTAAATTTAAACTAAAACAGGAACTACCAACAATAATACATCAATATGATATGTTAAAATTGTACAGTGCAGACCTGATAGGGGCAATTATGCAGTTGTGAAAACGGGTATTATATAAATATAAATAGTTGTTTGCTTATCAGCGTGTATGTTAAACTTCTCTAGGTTGCAGAGAGTTTTTGGGATGATTTCAAGCAGCCACAGCTCTGGGAAAGAAGTGCTTTTTAAAGAGCATATTCTTATTTACAATGGCAGCCTAGAAAAAAGCAGAGCTTCTTGGGGGCATTTTTTCAGCATATCTACTGCTATATATTAGCAAAAATAATTTACATGCAGCAATATTTCCCATAAATGCAGTTCGTCTGTGCTACATGTACATGATTAACAATCAGGTTTTAAATCATTGTAAAAAGGACACGAGACAATGAATAATGTTTTGTGGTTTATGTTAATTGCACCTTATGAAAGATACAGGTAAATCCTGCAGAATGAGTGAACAAACCTGACCATTAATGGTGACTTTGATATTACACTGCAATAATACTTGCTAGTTATTCAGGCCAATCTATTTTATTTCACTTTTTCACCAGCGGGGGCGCCATTTGATGATGTGACATTACAGAAAGATGTAAACTCACAGATTCTTCATATTTATGTATGAGCTTTGAGTTGGGTTTCCCCTGCTAAATAATCAACATTATAAGTATTCTAAATAACAACGTTCTTATTCTACACTGTGTAGATAAAAAAAAAACTCTTTTGCGCACAGTTGACATGTGACGTCAACAGATGGCGCCCCCAGCTGGTGAGAAACTGGAATTAACTCTAGTTTTTATATCAATACATGTTTTAATACCGTAGTATTACAGTCATTCGTGTGCCTTCCCTAATAAAAATTGAATAAAACATAGCAATACTATTCATAGTTTTATGTAACTGTTGAAAATGCTTGTAAAAAGAACAAAAACGTACACGGAGCTAAAGAACAGACATTTTAAAAAGGGGCAAATTAAAGAAAATAATGGTGATAAATAAATATATTTTTAAATGATAAATAATTCACAACTATGGTGGTATATAATTTTATATAAACTAGAAAGGGTTTCGGATCCACGGCTGCTCCTGACCTGAACACGGCGGAGTCTGTACGGAGACAGCGAGCAGCGGCTGCTCCCGGCGGAGGTGCGCTGTGATTGGCTGGAGCTTGGCGCGAGGGGAGGGCTTCTCTGCCCCCCCCTCCTCCTCTCCCTTCTCCTGGAGCCCTTCTCCTCTCCTCCCTCCTAAAGGACAGGGCGATGCGGAGACAATAGGACGCAGAGCCGGAGGAGGCTGCAGGGATGCTCGGCACCACATCCGTCTCCGCACGGCTGCTCGGAGGCTTCTCACCGGAGGACACCCGCCCCCACAGGCGCATCTCCCCGCTCACCTGGCCCTAGTATGCGCTCCTGTCATCCCTTGTGTTTACGAGCTGCCTGTGCTGACAGGGCGGACTCCACAGCCACCATATGGGAACACACTGAATGGTGAGTACCCGTATAAACCTGGCCTGGAGCTTCATCCATTCTCACCTGCATCCTGACAAACCTGACTCACTAAAAAAAAAAAATCATTCACCAATCACTAATGACAAGGATGCTGCTACACTGTGATGCCTTATGCTCAATGCATAATCGATTGGGCCTGTACTGTGCAGCAAAACACTGAAAACAGTGCTGTGGCTGCTCTCCTGTAATGCTTTGTGTTGTCTGCTCCCATGCATTTTGTCCAGACACCATCACTGTCTGAGACTTTACACTGTATTTGGGATTTTTAGTGGAATTAGAGTTATTGATCAACACAACCCTTTTTCCTATGCATTCTCACACATTTTGGGGGGTGTCAGGTATCTGCAGCATGTGTGTGTGTGTGTGTGTTTTCCTGTCACTCAGGTCTGGACACAATGCAGGTTGGATGTAACATGATGTGCGAAATAACCGGTGTCTATCATTTCTTTAACAAGCTTTTAAAAGTGTTGAATTCAGATCATAAATGCAAGAACTTAGAAGTCATCAAATAGTGTTAGGTTTTAATTTGTCACTGTGTCTTAGTCATCACAGACGCTCTGTCTAATTTCATTTTGGCAAAGTGATCCAAGTCTATTTCTGACACTTTAAAGCTTCAGCTGCGCCTGATGTTTGTATATTTGTGCTCACTTATCTGTTGGAAAATGCATGTTTGTTCATTTTTGTGAGATCTTTTGTTGATTATTTTGATTATTATAGTCATTTTTGTTCATCGATTCTGCATTTAGGCTCATTTTCTTGATTCTTTTGTTCTTTCGTTCACCATCGCTGTTGATTTTCATGGCTCTTTTGTTCCTTTCATGAGTCATGTTCCTCATTTGGAATACTTTGTTCATTTTTGGGGGAATATTCAGTTCATTCCTTTCATTATTTGCTTAATTCTTTGTTGATGCTTGTTTTATTCTGTGATTATTTTGTTGATTTCCCACTAATATTTGTTATTTCTGCAAACATCTGTTCATTTTGTTGAGCATTTTTCTGTCTTTTGCTCAGTTTTCTTATTTTGTTGCTTGTATTGGTCAGTGTTGTTAGTGTTTTTAATGAGTCAGAGGGATGGTTTGTTATTGTGTTAATTTTGTGTTGATTATTGTTATATTTGTTTGTTTTTGATCATTAGTTTCTGTTCATTTTTGGTCAAATAATGGATTATTTGGGTTATTTTTATTCATTTTATTAATATGTAATTTCTTCTTATTATTATTCATGTTTTAAATCGGCTATAGTGTGTATTTTTTATTTTTTTGGCTTGTTGCATTTTTTGTTTGCTTTTTGTTCCTTTTCTCAGTTAGTTTGTTTATTTTGTTTATTATACAGTATTGTTAGCTTTTAGTCATTTTTGGATGACTTTTTAAATTATTTTGTTTGTAATTTGGCTCAGTTTTTGTTCAGTTTCATTCATTGTCAGTTTTCTTCATTTCCTTAATTATTTCAATTAATTTCATTCATTTTGTTGGTTATTTTGTTCACGTTTGCTCATTTACTATTATTTATTTATTCTGCTCATTTTCTTATTCAATTTGTTGATAGTTTTGTTTATTTTCGTTCATTTCTTTTATTATTTGACCACATTTGTGTTCAGTTACATTTATTTTGTTGATTATTTTGCTATTTCAGTCGATCTTTGTGATTGGTTTGTTCCTTTTCTGTTCAGTTTGGTTAATTTTTAATTATTTATTTAAATTTTTGTCAATTTCTGTAATTATTTTTATTCACTTTCTATTCAGTTTTGCTAATTTTTGTGAATTATTATGTTAATTTTTGTCAATTTCTATGATTATTTTGTCCACTTTCCTGAAAATTTGTTCATTTCTGTTTCTGTCCTTGATTATGTTGTTCATTTTTATTAATTTCCCTGCTTATTTGGCTCCATTTTTGTTCAGTCATGGATTTTGTTGATTATATTCTTCATTCTTTTCATTTCTCTTATTGTGTTCAGTGTCATTCATTTTGTTGATTATTTTGTTAATTTTGGTCAATTCTGTGATTATTGTGTTGACTTTGGTGAAACTTAGGTGCATTTTTGCTTTTTTCCTCAATTATTTAATTGATTTTGCTTCACTTTGTTGATGATTTTGTTCATTTTAGTTCATTTTCTCATTTATTTTGTAAATGTTCCTGAATATTTGGCTTGATTTTTTTCAGTATCATTCATTTGTTGAATATTTGGTTCATTTTGGTTAATTTAAAAAAAAATAATTTGGCTCAATTTTTGTTCAGTTTCATTCATTCTGTTGAATTTTTTTCTTCCGTTTTGTGCATTTCCTTGAGAATTTTGTTCAACGGGTTTATTACTGGACATTACTCTCTATTTTCATATCCCTTTAAGTATTCAGAGTCATTATGGGATGGCGTCTACGTGCATGCGTTAAGCCCAGAGGAACAGACAGACACCGCTGATCAACGTGAGCTTAAGCTCCTTGATGAAATGCAAAAGCAGACACATCACATTGAAACACACACTCTGCTATGATGAGTCACAGATCATAATGTAGGTCACAGTCAGACCAGGACACCCACCCTAATCCCACCAAGAGCGTCTCGCTGGCAGCAGTATCCGCTCGATCTGCTTTTGTCCTCATTATGTTAAAACGCACCAGAGCTGCAAATGCAAGGGCGCACCTGTAAACAAAGTCAGCACAGTGCAGCGGCGGAGATGATGGTGCTGAATGAATGTTGAGAATGTCAGGGCTAGTGCGTACACTGGGATTATTTCACAACACTAAACATCAGTTTGTAGAGTTCTTAGTTCATATTTGTTCATTCTTGGTCAGTTTGTGGAATATGTTGTTTGTATTTTTGATCAGATTGTACAGTATTCAGTTCTTATGTGTTCATTTTTGGACCGTTTGTGGAGTATTTTGTTCATATTAGGTCATTTTTGGTCAGTTTGTGGAGTATCGGGTTCATATTTGGTTGTATTTCTTCACGTATGGTCAGTTTGTGGAATGTCTTGTTCTTATTTTTGGTCAGCTTGTAGAGTATTCGGTTCATGTGTGTTCATTTTTAGTCAATCTGTGGAGTATTTTGTTGATTTGCTTTATTACTTCATTTGTTCTTTCTTAATGTTTGTTTATTTTCCTGATTACAGTGGTGTGAAAAAGTATGTTCCCACTTCCTGATTCCTTTTTTCTTCTTTTTGTAGATTTGTCAAAAATTTTGGTATTAGACAAAGTTAACCTGAGTAAATACACAATGAATGTTTGATCTCATGTGAAAAAGCATTTGCCCTCTAAACCTAATAACTGCTTGCATCAGTTGTAGTGTATTTATTTGAATTATCTTTGTCTAATATTAAAATTTGTGTGATGATCTAAAACATTTAACACACAAATAGACAAAAAAATAATAAATCAGGTAGGGGCACATACTGTTCACTATATTACAAACATTTTAAAAATAAAAGCAGTGTATCTAGATGTAGCCACAAAAATTCTGACTTTAATTTAAGATGAACACAAACTCAGGTACTAAAGTTTATTCTACTTATTGTTCATGTTTCTTCAAATCCAAATTTCAATAAAGTTGTGATGTTTTTAAAAAAAAATGTAAATAAAACACAACACAGTGACCTGCAAATCCTTTCCAACCTATATTCAACCGAATATGCTACCAAGTCATGATATATAATGTTCAAACTGATAAAATTTGTTGTTTTTGCAAATAGTCTCTCATTTTGAATTTGATGCCTGCAACGTGTTCCAGAAGAGCTGGGACAGGGGCAAAAAAAGACTGAGAAAGAGGAATGTTCAGACACCTGTTTGGAACATTCCACAGGTGAACAGGTGAATCGGAAACGGGTGAGTGACGTGATTTGGTATAAAAGAGCATCCCTGAAAGGCTCAGTCGTTCACAAGCAAGGACGTGGTGAAGTTCACTACTGTGAGAACAACGGTGTGAGGAAATAGCCAGTTTAAGAACATTTCTCAAGACACAATAGCAAGGAATTTATGGATTTCATCATCTACAGTCCATAATATCATCAAAAGATTAAGAGAATCTGGAGAAATTTCTGCAAATAAGCAGCAAGGACGAAAACCAACATTGAATGCCCGTGACCTTTGATCCCTCAGGCGGTACTGCATTAAAAACTGACATCATTCTGTAAAGGGTATCACCACGTGAGCACTTCAGAAAACCATTGCCAGTTAACATAGTTCATCACTACAGCTACAAGCACAAGTTAAAACTCTACCATGCAAAGTGAAAGTCATACGTCAACAGCACCCAGAAACACGGCTGGTCTCTCTGAACCGAGCTCATCTGAGATGGACTGACGCAAAGTGGACAAAGTGTGCTGTGGTCTGACGAGTCCACGTTTTAAATTGTTTTTGGAAAGTCATGGACATCAAGTCCTCCATCCTAAAGAGGAAAAGGACCCTCCAGATTTTAATTAGTGCAAACTTCAAAAGCCAGCATCTGTGATGGTAAGGGGTGTGTTAGTGCCCCCCATGGGTGACTTGCACATCTGTGAAGGTAGCATTAATGCTAAAAGGTACATACAGGTTTTACAGCAACGTATGCTGCCATTAGAGCAATGTCTTTTTCAGGGACGTCCCTGCTTACTTCAGAAATACAATGCCAAGCCACATTCTGTACATATTACAACAATGCGGCTTTGTAGTAAAAGAGTGGGGGTACTAAACTGGCCTGCCTGCAGTCCACACCTGTCTCCCACCTAAAATGTGTGACGCATTATGAAGCACAAGATTTGACAATGGACGCCCTGTCCCAGCTCTTCTGGAACATGTTGCAGGCATCAAATTCAAAGTAAATGAATATTTACAAAAAGTTCAGTTCACATGAAATATTGTGTCTTTGTAGTGTATTTGACTGAATAAGAACAGAATTTGCAAATCATTGTATGCTGTTTTTATTTATGTTTTACACAATATCCCAACTTCATTGGAATTGGGGTTTGTACTTCTGTCTTAACTCAGTGACTGCTGCCATTTCCTTACTGCCTCAACACATTTCTACACAATCATTCACTAAATCTGCTCTGTTCAGTTCAGTTATCTGCGTTTTTTTCATATGTATTTTTTTAGTGATTATTGAGGGAAAAAAGCGCAAAACAGACTCAAACATGTAACTCATATGCATGTGTAAATGCTGCATATTGAACTATTTAATTCACTGTAACTCATATCAGCTTTTCCCAACACCTTCACACTGTGCTGTAAATACATACATTTAATTAAAACCTGCTACAGTGTGATTTTTCATCATTGTTTTGAGAGTAGGTGGTGGTTGTTCACATTGTGGTTCATTGTTGTATTTTTTTTTTTTTACATTTTGTTCATTTTTTGTACATTGAGCATTTGAGTACCGTATTTGGGTCATTTTTGTGAATTTTCTTCCATTTTTTGTTGATAATTTTGTTAATTTCTTTGATCATTTAGTTAATAGTTGTTCATTTTCTTGATTAGTTTGCTCATTTCTCTGATTACGTAGCACTGTTTTTGTTCAGCCACACTCATTTTTATTATTTTGTTGTACAGTGGGTCAGTTGCGGTGCTATCAATGCATATACATATAGCTATATAAATAAAATGTGCTACATTGTTTATTTTTTCATAGTTATTCTGTCAGCAGGTGGTGGTTTGTGGTGCAGAGACGTTGGCTGCCACACTGTGTTCTTTATCCACGCAAACGCACACATACACACTGGCTGGTGCTTTACTACTTAACGGTCCTTGTCCTTGTGCTGCGCTCCCTCTTTCCTCGCTCATTATTTTCCCTCCCATACGTACACAACTCGCTGTCAGCAACAGCACATAACCCTCTGGACTAGATGTGTGTGTGTGTGTGTGTGTGTTGCTCACTTCTGACCGAGGCAGCCTTTTTAAAAACAACCACACGAGCAGATTAAATGGATGAAATGGGTTTGTTGTTTTTGCTTTTCACAAGGGCAACTCGAGCTGGGCGATGCAGCCAGAAATGTTCTCAAGATACACTTTTATGTATCAGTCAATATCCATGTTTACCATGATAAAAAAAAAAAAGGTCATACCCTTGTTTTATTTTATTGTGGTTCTTAATTACTTATTAGACAAAGGCTATCAAGGCTAAAGTGACATAAAAGATGCAAAGGCAAAGGGATATGAAAATATCGACTTAGCGTAAAAAATGCAAAAAGACATGAGATAATTATGTAAAGACGCAAAAAGAAAACAACATTAACGATGCATAAAGATGAAAATCATATAAAAGCCCCAAAAATGGTGACAAAAAGAAAGCGAAAGATCCAGAAAGATAAAAAAAGAATGCAAAAGATGAAAAAATGTGGACACATAACAGAGAAATACCTTAAAAAAAGCTGACCAACATGACTCGGTAAAAAAATGTGAAAGATTAAATTGATGAAAAATGAAATAAAGTGTGCAAAAAGACAAAAAAAAAAACCTAAAACAGGCATGAAAATTAAAAAGAAAAAGATTCAAAAAGCCAAAATGCAGAAAGTAAAAAAAATAGAAAAGACAAAAACAATGTGAAAGATGCAAAAATAATAAAATGACAAGATTTTAAAATGACCAAAAATGACACAATAAGATGAAAAGAGTGTAAAAAATTAGAATGATGAAAAAGACAAAAATTACTTGAAATGTGTAAAAAGACAAAAAATAATCTAAAAAATTTAAATGATGTAAAAGATGAAAATGGAGTAAAATGTGTGAAAAAAATCCCAAAAAGATAAAAAAAAGACCAAAATTATGTAAAAGATGCAAAAAGATATAAAAGAATCAAAAAACCCCAATAAAGTGCAAAAAGAGGAACTTTTCATAAAAGATGTAAAAAGATTAAAATGACAAAAAAGAGACACAAATGAATAAGACGAAAATTAAAGGAATGTGAAAAGCAAAATATGCATGAAAATAGCATTTTATGTTGCTTTTCCAAAAAAAAAAAAACATGCTAAAAGACTAAAGATGTAAGAGATGCAAAAAGACAAAAATGACACGAAAGATGCAGAAGGAGAGGAAAAAGCAGCACAACCGGTACAAAAAGACAAAAATAAGATGGACTAGAAGACAAAACGATGTAATCTATTTAATGTTCATTGAATCTAAAATTCTGATTAGAGACAAAACAAGCACCATCACATGTTACACTGTGGATAATTCTAATGTATCCTTGGGCTGCTGGCATCAGGAGTGTGTGTCCATGTGCTGGAAAAGGTAAAGGTCACTGAAATGGAAAAAGGCTTCGGGAGGCTCCAGCTGGTGATGGGAGGGGTCTAATTGCTGAAGGGTGACGTGGGAGGGCTGGCGATGGCCTCGGCGTGCTGGATCTGTTGAGTGTGGGCTCCGGTTTTGTGCTCAGCCTCTGTTTCCACTGAAGCTGGTGTCGGCGCTGACGGGAACGCGCTGCGTTTGGTTTCTGTTTCCAGGACGTTGCAGTTTAAAGCCCGGGGGAGTGCTCAGGTGCAGTCTTAAGGAGAAAAGCAAAACTGTTGACAAGTGAAACGGGAAACGGATGCTTTTGCAGGTGTTTTTTTTTTCCTCTGTGTATTTGAAACGTCCGAGGATGATCAGAGTTTTGTTCTAATTACCAGTTTACCTGAGGAATCGTGGAATTAGAGCAAAATAATAAATAGCAGTAAACTCTGTAAAGTTTGGACACACCTTTTTCAGTGTTTTTTAGCATGTTTTACACCATTTTTAATTGTTTGCCTTCATCTTTTTTACATTTGTTCACATCTTTTATCGTTAAAATTTTTTTCATTGTGAATATCATATCTTTTCATATCATTTCTCTCTTTTTGTTGTTTTCTCTGTGTTTGCATATCTTCTACATTATTTTTAAGCACAACACTGACTCATATTCCCCGCACAATATTCTTTTTTTTTCTACTGTGAAAATGACACGTTGCATGTTTTAGCAGACACTCTCACGTTTCTTCTAGCAGTCATATTTCGGAGCTGGCAGGTTGCGGTCCAATAATCTGCACTGCGGTTGTTTTTTGTCTGTGAAATTTGAGGGCCGTGCACTGAGATCCATAGTTATCACTCACACATACACACAGATGCATTGTGGGATGGCAGACTTCCTCTTCATATGGAGAGCTGACATTTGTCCCGACCTGATGACTCATTCTGCTATGTCTACTGCTGTTCCTGTATAAATACAGACGCAGCTCTCTTGGTGATAAACACAGACGTGGATGTGAGTGAGGCCGACAGAGGCTGAATCAGGTCAGGATGGTAGGCACAGATCAGCATCCACACTGAAAGTGATCTGAAAGTGCTACCTGCAGAATGCTTTTTCTTGATTTATGCATGTAATGAAGAAGTATCTGACAATATTTTCTTAAAGGACGTGTATTGTGCATTTTCTGGCATAATATTTAAAGTTTCTGGACCTTAAAGATGATATAAATGCCGTTTTGAGTTTCAAAATCTCTCTTAGTGTTGTTTTCTTCACTGAATCTTGGCTGAAAAAAAAATCCTGTTTTGGTCCCTCCCTGCCACTTGTTCAGATTGGCTGTTTTTCTGAGTGATAGTGCAGTCAGACCAATCAGAGTTCACCAGGTGTGGCTTATGACAATGAGACAAGGCGCCAGTAGGGACTGGTGTGACGTGAACCATGCCGAGAGCTGATCTGAGTTCAGGTAGGCGGGGCCCAGGCCTCAGGCTGAGGTGATTGACAGGAGATGTGACATCACATTTGAGGGAGAAGGCAAACTGCATGTTTTCAGGCAGATTCAGCTGACTGGACCAGAAAAGCTCCATGCACTATTTCTATGTCTCCTTTAAATTAAAAAGCATAAGTAAGAAAATACAGAGGTAAAGTTGTACCTTTTTCACTCACTAAGGCCATGAAGCAGGGGTCGGCAACCTTTACAATCTAAGGAACCATTTCTGGACAGAAAGTAGAAATTATTGTGTGTAGAAAATAAATATTCAAACTCTCGATGTACCACATGAAATATGACCCATACTTTTGCTGCCCACTTTTATTTTATTTTCTATCTTTCTTCATTTGGTTTTTTTTTTTTCAATTTTTGTTCATTTTCTTGATTATTTTGCTCATTTCCATTCAGTTAATTGATTATTTTGTTCATTTTTCTTACTATTTTGTTCATTTAGTTAATTTTCCTGATTATTTTTGCTTAAAGATTTCTAATTTATTCCAGAATTTTGCTTATCTTTGTTTTTTTAATGTTTGTTCATTAATGATCATGATATGTATTTTATTGTTATTCTTGTTCATTTTCTTGATTGCTATTTGTTAACTACAGGAGTCACTATAGAATGGCTAAAGAACCACGTGGCCCTTGAGCCACAGGTTGCAGACCCCTGCCCTACACAAACAGGCCTGAAAATCAGTCAGAATAGGGATGCACTGATTTGTTACTTATATTGGATACCAGCATGAAACTGAGCCAGCAGTGTGCTCAGGTATCAGTCACTGGTATTGAATTGGCTTTGAATCAAAAGATTGGATATCAGTATCAAAATTCAGATTAGTGCATCCTTAACTTTAACATATAGAATTGAATATGACTTTATTTTCTTGCCAATATTAATATTATCTCAGAACTTTTAGAGGTGATGTGTAGAATTTCAACCTCACCCCATTTTGTACAAATACACTGCCCTATGTTCCTATGTCTCTATGTTCTGAAAATACATGGTGGTGGGGGGGCATTGCAGGTGAACACACTGCTCGGGCAAAAGCTCTTTACCCTCACAGTACATAATTGCTATTATTGCTATTATTTTCATCACTGTGTACCGTCTGTAATAATAGTCATAGATAATTTATTATTCCACCTGTAGATGATATGAGCAGTCTCGCAGAGACGCTGTAGTGCTCCCAGTGTCGCGCTGTTGCAGCTGAGATTTATGAGAGTGGATTATAATTCTTTGTTCATGCGGGGTAATTTCAGATGTATACATATGCGAAATCAATTAGTATTCACAAATACTAATAATGTGTGTTTAGGGATTGTGTGATGTAGTGGACATGATAAAACAGAGACAGATCAGGGAGCTTCATAATATAGGGTAGTCAACCCTCTGTTCCCCTATATATTCTCAGAACACAGAAGCGTAGGAACACAGACATGTAACCCAAATACAGTACTGTGGTTTCCTCCCTGTGCTATATTGACACTTTTTCATTTTCTCTGTGCAGTCATTATGACCTTTAATAAATACTTAGTTTGGCTTCGGAAAAAGGCTCAGGATGAGGAATAGACTGAAAATACACAAAACATGAAAATTAAAGCAAATGAAGCAGGGTTGAAGCCTGGTCTACTGGGTGAAGTGGAGAGCTTTGCTGCGCCTTCATATCCACCCGTTCCACTTCAACCTCCACCTCCTGCCAGTCAACTTGGCTTCCAGCCTCACAGTTGTCAAGCAAGTATGTCTTTTCTTTTCTTACCTGTACCAGATGTTGAAGGAATCTTCAGGGGAAGGGTTAGTTCAGTTACAGTTGCTAGCTCCGTAGGATCTCGTGCACCTATGAGGTTGTAAGCTGTGTTGACTGGCAGGTTACCTATATAATCATTTACAGGTGGATCACAACAAACCATCGGCTAAGAGCTCAATTCCCAACATCGTAGACGTACTGTATCTACAGAGGGAGGTGGCTCCTTCCTGGGACCGCCGTGTTTCCCAACAGTCCAAACACTGACTCTGGTGAAGGCCTTTGCATATTTGCATCCACTGTAGACTCTTCTAACCCCACATGGATGGATAGGATGAGGATAGGTGTCTTGAGTTTTTGCACGCTGTAAGAAAACCCATCCATGCTCCGTGACATCTGCTGCAGGAGCCACACACTCATAGCTCACTGTATGTTTCACAATCAATCCAGTCTATTTTTGATCATTAGCTGATTTTCAAAAAGACCAAGAAAAACATTGTTGCTCAGGCCTTTCTACTGCGATAGTCATATTTGTGTGTCCAGGAGGCTGCTAGAACCTAGGAGTCAGTCAGCAGATGAAGAGATTTATCACCTCAGAGCTCAGAGACGAAGACAACAACACAGACTGAGCAGGAACCTATTTCCAGACACTTGAAACGCACGTTCACCACCAGACATGACTCAGCAGTATGCAGAGATGATTGCTGGTCATGGTTAATTTCCAGCTGTGATGGTGCATTTCAGGTGTCTGCAAATGTGACCTTCATTTTTGTTCCAGTTTAGTTTAAATCTGCTTATCCGCCTCGTGACATTATAGCTCATTTCATTCTTCACAGTTTTTTTTCCTTATTTGTTCTGAATGTTTTGACTTCAGGCTATGATCCGCCATAACTATATGAATTTACATTTCAACCCTAACTCTACCAGTATATCATGATCAGCCATAACATTGTGACCACTAACCGGTAAAATGGTCATAATGTTGATGATATTGTTCCTGTGGCTTTTGTCAGTGTGTGGATGTATTAGGCAGCAAGTGAACATTTAGCCTTTAACGTTAAAAGTAGCAAATTGACCAGACTATGTAAAGATCTGAGCAACTTTGACAAGGATCAAATAGTGATGGTAACGAGTCATTGCATCCAAACCTAAAGATCTTGTTGTGTGTTCTAGTCTGTAGTGGATACTTCCCCAACAAAAGTGGTCTAGGGATGAACAACTGGAATTCAGTCCAATTGACGTTTTCTGATTTGTAAAATGTGTTGTAAAACAGGTTAGATTCATCAAGGTCCGAGCTCACAACTTAAAGGATTTGAAGTATGTGTCACTATAATGTCCAATGTGTAATGCACTTCCAGTTATTTCAGAGGACTGGTAGAGCTCACGTCTTGAGTTAGAACTGTTCTGGCATCAAAAGGGGAACCTACACAATATTATGTGGCAGTAATGTTTTGTTCCTTTAGATACTCTGCTAGATTGAGGTGCAGTTGTCCTTCGTTCCTCATGGGGTTCTGTCCACTGCAGAACTATGAACAAGATCCACAGATTTGTAGATGCTTCAACCCAGTTGTCTTGACATCACAGTTCTTATTTGTCTCGGTTTCTTGCATCCTTATGCTGCACAATTTTTCATTTGAAATACATGAAGGACGTAGTGTTCACTTGCAGCCTCAGATATCCTACCCAATCACAGGTGCCTTTGGAATAAGATAATTGATATTATTAACTCTTCACTTGTCTGAGGTCATATCATTGTGGCTGATCAGTGTATAGTATAGATGACTGCTCTTTTTTGGATTGTTTGACCTTCACTTCCTAAGATACCGGTAATAATGAACTCTCTTTACTTAATTCCATGTTTCTTGTTGTAACATGGATTTGTACTGTAGTTATAGCAGCTCTACCTTTCCCCTGAAAAAACAGCTGGTGGTCTACAACACATTAAGAAGACAGAAAATGACACAAATTAACTTAGCTGTGATTTGAAAACTGTTCCAGGTGATTACCTCATGAATCTGAGGAGAGAATGTCATGAGCGTGCAAAGCTGTCATCAAAGCTGCGCTACATGTTGGACAATCTTAAATACAAAGCACTTTTTCGTTTACTACATAAGTTCATAGGTGTTCTTTTACAGTTTGTATGTCTTTAGTATTAATGTACAATGGTGAAAAGGATAAAAAATAAAGCAAAAAACACCCAAAAGTTTTGACTGGTAGTTAAAATATTACCCTTAATTTCTTCATAATGCTCTCTTTTCCATTTTCAAAGCCAAAACTTAAAACGTGAACAAAAATACCATCAAATGTCACTAGATGTGTTATGTTGTACATGTTGTTAAGTTTCTAATGCGTTAATTATCTGTGGTTGTAGCTCTTTAAATCCCTTTTAGTTTGTAGAATAAATCACAGACATGAAGCACACTGGAACTATTGAACCAGTGGGTAAGTTTCAGCTACAGAAACTTAATCTGCAGCTGAAGTCAGAGATTTTCAGGTGAAACTGAAACATACACACTGACCCTAAAATGAAAGTGGTGTTTAATGGCCTCATTAAGTGAAGTGCAGTGTAGGTGTGATAATCGTGTAATAATTACACCCATTATGAGCTTAATGTTGTTAAAATGATCACACTTAGGCTGGGAGTAGTACATAAAGTCACTCAGTCTAGCAGGTGACATCTGTTAAAAGTTGCTGCATTATTTCAAAGTACAAACCATATACAGTGGTATCTCGGATAAAGAATTTAATCCGTTCCGGCGTCACGTTCAGTATCCGAATGATTCGTTATCCAAATG
>JAQQAE010008083.1:0-15437 GCA_029823295.1 Pseudamia nigra | reverse complement strand
TGGCGGACGAGACGCAGGCGTCGTAAAGTCGAATTTGACGTAGGCCGAGTACCGCGTAACCCGAGAACTGCCTGTATTTAAATATCTGGTGCAGCAACTCTCAATGGGATGCACACTGGATGTCAGTAAAACAAAAATCAACATAAAGAAAGGTGTGTCTGGATGAGCCAGCAAAGGCTTTTGAAAACAATATCCGGAATTCACTGAAGAACGCTGGGTATCTTCAGCAAAAAAAGATATCCTCCTCGGCTGATCCATTAAATAGTAATATGATGCTTTTATTTGGGAAATAAAAGTTTCATAAGTTTAAATATAGCTGAGAGATTTACAGGAAAGCGCAGTGTCCTGAATGCCATCCTGTCTGCACATACAGGATGGAAAGATGTGGTTTTGGTGATTAAGTGTGTGTGTGTGTCAATGTCATGTGATAATCCTGAGGATAAAGAAAGACTGTGCAAATATTCACACAGGTACACTCTGACTTCCCTGTCCTCGCATGTAGTTTGTGTTAGGTGTTGGGTACAATTGTTGACAGTCAGGCTATGTGAACGTCTGCAGGAAGTACTGAGGTTTCACTCGTCTGATTGGACAACTGCAAAATACTTCCAAATCTCTCCATCTCCCATGCTCTCAGTCATACATCCATCTGCTCCAGTCTCTCTCTTTTTCTGCCTGGGTCAGTGTTACACTCTGCTCAGATCAAGATAGTCGTTAGCATTTGTCATGTTCCTGGCTTTACTCCTGCTGTTTCTAATGATCCTGTCTCTGCTTATTCTGTCACACAACAGCAGAATCCATCCTAGAGAAACTCACCCTCTTCCTTTCTTGTTTTCCATCTTCCCATCCTCCTGCAATCTTCCACTTCTCTCTCTACCCACACACTCATTCAGTATTCATATTTTAGAGGACTTTTATGAGCATGAAACTGAGCGTGTGCATCTGCACCAAAAATGGTGCAGAGGAAACCTACATTTTCTCCTCTAGCCTTCACTTGCATCTCTCTGTCCCCCACCTCCTCCTTATCTAGCTAATCCAGATTCTGGTTTTGGTTTTCGTGTTGCTCATCTTTTTTTAGACTGAAAGCCATGTGCCACTCACTCCTACTCTCCCTCTGCCTCTTTCTCCATCTTTTTCTCCCACTGCCACCCACTCAATCCCTTTCACCTCTTCCCACTCCATTTTCTCTTCTTTCAGTTGATGTGATAGTATGTGCACTGCAAATGCATGTGTGTTTGTGTATACATGATGATGTTTTTTTCTGTTGGGGTGTTAACATATGTGCTTTGCCAACCTGTCTGTGGCCGACTGCCACAAACCATGCAGAGATTTGTCATTTTATCTGGTCAGATACCAAAATAATTGTTGCAGCTTGCCCATGCGCATACTACTGCAGCCATGGGTTTTCATCAGCACACTGCATGTTTGTGTTACTTTAACACATAGATTTTTGACTGTATAGGTATCTGTAGATGAAACTGCTGCAGCATCATTTTACATGCACTTTATGAATTTAGGTACAACTACTACATGAGCGGGAATGCACAAATGCCAGCAAAAGCAAAGCACCTGCACTGACCAACACTCATACCATCAAAACTGATATAACACATTGTTCTAGCTTTGTGTATACATCAGTAAATATGTTAGTATATTTCAAAGATTTCCTTAAATGTGACAGTAAATGGTTGTTTTTTTATCTCACTCATGTCCAGTCCTCTCTCACAACTACACTTCACAGTGCAGCCAATTTGACAATACAGACGACAAAACAAAAATTAATTTTAATTAGTACTTGAATGTGTTCACTAAAATTATGTGTTCACATAGGTAGGAATGTGTGTATAATCAATGTACAATTATTTAATGATCTGTTTCATACAAATGCCTGTTGAAAGTTCCTTCAGCCAATACTATACGTGTTCTAATTGATATTTCTTACATAACCAGCAATCCATGACTGTTTCATCAAATCACTGAAGTTCTGGTTGAGTCTTTGATTCCTTGTGGCCTCTGAGCCAAACATGCATTAAAAACAAGGGGCTACTATGGCTTTCTCCAACCTGGACAACATTGTTTGTGCCAAACAAACTAAAGAGGACTGCTAACTTCCATTAACTGTTCTGTCCCAATTATAAAATTCACGAGAGCTTGATTTTCTCATTGACATTATCAAAATAATCAAATGCTACAAATGGCTCATCTTTGGTGCTGCTTTATTCCAAAGTTGCATCATTTCTAGCTGCTACACCCAACTGCCATAGCATATTGCTATCTCTATCATCATAAGTGATGAATAAAAGCAGAGCAGAACATTTCTTGCAAAAAAAGGGAAGCATGAAGCCTTTTCTCTGGCCATTTGTGTGTGCACAAATTGTGTGTGTGTGCACACACTGCCAGAGAAAACAGAGGGGTAATATACCGTATGCCAGGACTCTCAGGAGGCAGTTGGTTCCCACTGAAGTTGTAGCCTATAGAGACACCACTGGAGCAAATGTAAACACTGCTGCTGATGAAACCTTACATGGATGGGCTTGGCTTGGCTGTCTAACCATATTTCTTTTGCAGGGAATGTGGCTGTTTTCCTTTTACCTCGACAACTATGTAGAACCTCGATTTCCACCTATATGTGTTAAATTCAAATCTGATCTTTTTTTATGGATAAAATTGAATGGCAACCACATACATACTGTACAGTAATTTGAAGACCCATGTTTTTATTAGAATTAAGTCAATATGTATGTAAACTCGTGGTACTTAGGTACTATATATAAATTAAAAGCTATGGTAAATTTGCTACCAATGTGCCTTTAACACCTCAGAGCTTCTCATAACCAAACTATCTGGTGCTTTAGCGTGAACCAAAAAATAACATTACAACAAATGATATGTAATGACTCCTATTACTGATTACCATGACGTAACACTACTTTGTAAAGGCATGTGCACTTTGATGCAAATACCTTTAACAACAATAAAAGCAAAACAGTATCCATAACTACAAGTGATTAAAAAAAAAATAAAAAAAACCACACACACCAAAACTATCTCTCAGGAAGATCTGAATGACAAACAGATGTGACATTCCTCTTACCACCACCTCTTTTTTCTGCCAGGTTATATTTAAGGCGTGTTGTGATGGAAGCCCAGCACACCAATTAGCTTTTACAATACACAGAAAAATTAGCCAGCACCAATTTTGGTAATAGCTTCTGTCATATCTTAACATGAATGATGCACTGGCTGAAAAACTGTCACCACCCTGGCCTCTATAACCTAGAAATAACTTCAAATATGACTGCCACTTAACGCAGTACACATGTAACCAGTTAAACTGATAAAATTACATAAATGTTTTATTCACTATCTTGATCAATTTCTTACATTTTTTTTTAAATTATATTTTCACTGTTGCTCATTTTCCTTAGCTTATTTCTTTACCATGTTGGTCATTTTTCTACAATTTGATTCTTACTGTGATCATTATGTTCTAATTTCTCTTATTATTTTGGTCAATTTGATGATTTGTGTTTCCATTTTGCCTCATAGATTCTTCATGTTTCTTCATTTTGCTATTTATTTTTGTTTGTTTTTACTTCATTTCCTTGGTTATATTGCTAATTGTCCTTACTTTGTTTATTCTGCATCTAAATGTGATCATTTTCTAGACAGTTTGACATTTTTTGGTTTTGTTTTTATTTTATTAATTTCTGTTCAGTTCTTGATTATTTACTTCATAATTTCATTATACTGTACTATTTTTTGGATTATATTCTGTCAAAACCGACTTAGTGTCACTGGATTTCAGATTTGCTGGAAATTTGGCACCTGATTTTTTTTCCTGAAATAACACATGATGGATTCAAGACAGTGTCACAAAATAAACCAAATACCAAAGAGACTAATGGGAGTGTTAACTCAGTTTTGAACTTTGCCTTTGTAGGGCAATAGAGAGAATGCCATTAGTGGTCTGCCAAAGGATAAAACATCTCTCTGCTGTTTATGTGCAAGAGTATCGAAATGTGTGATTCCCACAAGTCGATGAGCAGCAGTATCCATCAGAACATACTGCAGGCCTAGCCAATGGAGATGTGGCCTAAAGGACAGTCTCCATCCAGCACTAAACATGAGGTAAAAGCCGGGGTCACAGAGCCCGGCTTAGCTGCATTGTCATTTGGGTTATCTGGCATCGGTTTGTCGGGTGTCAGTCAGTCTCCTGACCTGTTTACTGCTGCTCACCTGTATTTTGACGATGCCTTGCCAAGACCCAGTACATCGGTTCCGCTCGTTTTCCCATATCCTTCGGACTGTCGAGCCGCCTTACTCTCGCTCTCCCCGACACCGGTTCAGGGCTGGAGGTGATTTCTCAAAAGCCTCGCCGATGGGAATTACACTGGCCGTTCAGACGTCATTACAACAGACAGGTAAATGGTCCCAAATACAGAAGCTGCTGCTTCTTTGGTTATCTGCCGGGTGTCAGGACAGCCTGATACATGCCTCAAAACGTCGTTAATTTCACGGTCGTTTTTACACCGCTGTGGAATGACGGCTCGGCTGCTTCTCTGCCTAATTGCAACACGTCGTCGGCTGTGGCACCTCACTGGCCGTGGATCATTTCCCCGTCTTTCCGTCGGAGCTCGGCATTACCGTCACTATACACAAAGAACAGTCCCGGGGTTTAGCTGACGATACGAGTCTCACGTTGTTGTCAGTAGCTGGTGTGTACCGTCAACCGGACAACTCCCGAACCCCAAACATGGATAGCAGCTAAACGGCAGCAACATTCCCCGAGGAAGTAGCCCGCCCCCTCTACCATTTCTCCCACAAAAAGATACGTACGGATTTCCAATTCCCCTTCCGTATTCAACTGCGCAAATCCCTTATTTCGTTTCTTTTACGCACACCTGATTCGTTTCTGTAAATGGCAAGCACTTGACGGATCCTGCGGAGAAAGGGCGCCACTGGTGGTTTGTGAATATCAAGGAGTAGGCAACTAGTTCAAAGAGACTCCTGTTCTTCAAGAGACTGCCGCTCCTGGGACCACAGCGGAGACTTTACGAGGTTTTATTGACATCTTTTATGGGTCTCAGTAGCTCTCGGCTTTGACGTCGTTCATTAAAGTTCAGAACTGACTTAACATAATCTTTTGACCAACAGTGTTGCCCGAAAAAAATAAAAATAAAAAAAATAAAAAATTATTCTGGGGCTGAAAGCATCATTTGCGCATGCGCATTTCAGTACGCGCTGAAAAAATCAGAGCTACCACCGACAGCATGCGGTTGCTACAGCGAAGCAATTGTGATGCAGATGTTCGTTCAGAAATGACCTCGGGGCGATTCTTAGTGACATCATAATCATCATGGAAATCCAACATGGATAGTTAATAGCATTATAACCCTTTAAGTATTTTAAAATCGGACAAAAATGGGATATACTAACTGGTTCCGCCACGATTACAAAGACTTATATTTATACCACAACAACTTAGACTATTATACATCATTTAAAATATAATGTGGGCTACACCTTATTTGGTCATGAAGTACATTTAAGTGTGTTTATGTTGTAAAATAGATCGAAAATAGTTCTCCAATCCCTTTCACTGTCTCTGTCTCTATGCGTTTACCATACACATCTATGCTGTACATGTATTATCTTGGATCACTACGATCCTCTTTGGATCGACGTACTCTGGGCGTGGATCCGCGTCACGTCATGAACGAAAGCGTGAAGATGAGTGCATGATGTACATCTAATTTTTTATTAATGCACCTGAATATCCAAAAGCGGTGTCCAAAATCTATCAACAAGACAGCAATAAAAATGAGAATGTGTTTTCCTACTCTTGAAAACGGTCTCAACCAGTCCAGTGTCAGGATTTCCAGAGTGACTGCTGAGCTCGGGGTGCGGTTATGTGACACATATATGTCTGAAAATAGACTCAGACCTGAACTGATCTTTCATATGAGGCATGATTCACGTTAGAATTGTTACACATAGAGCTTGTTTGGGGATAGGGACTTCATTGAATAAATAATACATAATCTATTTTCTACAGTAGCACAAGATTTCCCTCTTGAAATAAAACACTGTATACATCAGTGATTTTTTTCACGTTGTTAATCGGTAGCACTGCATTTCTGGCAATTTCCTTTTTGATCAGCCTACCTGTATATGTTGTAGTAGATGCCATTTAGGTCAGCTCACACCCAGGGCATTCTGGGATTGTGTCCAGTTTTCAGT
Organism: Pseudamia nigra; assembly: GCA_029823295.1. Classification (NCBI taxonomy): domain Eukaryota; kingdom Metazoa; phylum Chordata; class Actinopteri; order Kurtiformes; family Apogonidae; genus Pseudamia; species Pseudamia nigra. The sequence goes on along the minus strand of JAQQAE010008083.1, from coordinate 9,197 downwards.
ACAGGATGGAAAACTGATGGATGGGTTCTTAATCAAGTAGAGAAAGCAGTTATGTACTTAACATATGAATTAAATAGTTTTGCAACTAATAAAAACAAAAAATAAAGGACATGATTTTATACACAATAATGAGTAATCAAAAATATAGTTAAAATTATTAGTTAGAATCACAATTACTTTGAGACCAGTGTACACCACGGCTGTTTTTCTACAGAATGATTTCTAATATTCCATGTGAAACTGCCTATCATGATTGTGTCAGAAGTAAAAGGGCACCCCTAAAAATGGACAGCATTACAAATCTACCTTGAAATTAAAATCAAATACTCAGGATGTCATCAAAGAAATGACTCCCCCTATTTTGAGGGTCAGATGGTATATCCCAGACTCTCCTCCTCTCCCTTTCTGATTCTCCTCCCTCTAGCTTTCAGCGTCCTCCATCTCTACGCCTTCTCTCATTTTCTCATATTAAGGACATTCTAACTTCCTGCGACTGCTGTTGTTTCTTCATCTGTCATCCTCCTCATCTCTGCACAGCTGTTGGGGAGGTATGTAGTGGCTGAATTTCCTCTCATTTCATCAGTGTGTGGTTTAGTAAGAAGCATTTTGTAAAGACGCATTCAGCATGCATCCTGTCTGGTCCAATCTGTTATGACTGGTCAAACAATTTGAGCAATATTTATCCTTCTTCATTCCTCTTTCTTCTTATTTCTGTTCTCACTGATTTCTTCTATAGCAGTCTCTGTGGTCCTTATTTCTCTCCTCCATCTTGTCCTCTGTTTATGGCACAAATGACTCATGCAGCTTATACAGTGAGACAACAGTGAGCAAGACTGAGGAACACATTAAATCCACAAATTAATACAGCTAGGTTAGATTTTTGAGGGTGAAACATTTAAAGACTCAAACCCTCACTATAAAAGAGCATTGCTGATACTGCCCATTCCTCTTTCCTGCATTATAACACAGACAGATTGTTCCAAATCTCTTCAATGGAAGCTGTGATTAGCATTATTCCTGCAATGGAAAATTATGTCAAAGCTGCTGTGAACAAAATTAACAATTTCCTGTCCTTATGCAATGGAGCATTCTCATCAATGTCATCTTTTTCCAAGGTCACGTTTAAGGCCTTGCTGCTTCATTGCTGGATGGTGAATACATGGCTTTTGAAGGCTCTTTCATGTGTCTCAACGCTCAGCAGAACATGATGTCTGTGTCTAATTTAGAGGGCTAATCTGGCTGTGTCTGTTTGCTGTTTTTCCTCAGTGAAGCAGCACTAAGCCAGCCTTATAAAGATTCCTCCTCACCAGGCCCCAACCTCTGTCCCTGAGTCCATGGAAGCCAAGGCCAAGTCTGGAGCTCCAGCGCCTAAAGCGGCATCTAAAACAGAAAAGAAGGAGCCAGTTCCTGCTCGGAAAGCTGAGCCAGCCCCTGCAACTCCTGAGCCTGAGCATCCCCCTCCTCAGGATGGGGCAGCTGAAGCTGAGGCAACAGCTGGTGACGATGCTGCAGCCTCTGGCACAGACTCTCTGGAACACCTGAAACCCTTTCTTATTGGTGGTGCCATCATTGCTGCTGGAGCCATTTTGCTGGGGATGTTGCTACTGGCAAGGAGAAACTAACACCAAATTATTACTGTATCTCAAGATCAAATATTTATCTGTTGATGAGTTATAGCAACACTTATTGATTGGTTCACAGACTATAATGGTGCAGATGGGGAGCCACTGTGCATCTTATGCTTGTTTTATTTTTTTGGTCGCTTTCACTTGTGACATAAACCATATGTGTTTTGATCAAGGCTGTATATGGACCATAGTTATACCTACTGTTTGCATGAAACTGCTTCAACACTGCACCTAAACTGTAATCCAATTCATAAAAATCCGTATTATTAAGTCATAAGCCTGAACTCAGCTCAGTTTAACTGATTTAATGTGTTTGATCTAGTTTCCTTAAAGACTGACAGAATATTGTTACACCAGAAATGAGCGTGGTTTTACTTTGCTAAGAAACTCTAAAGCTGAATTTGAGTATTAAAACTGGTTACTGTTTTATCCTAGGTTTTTTTTTTTTATTTAAATCAGTCAGATACAAGAATAGTCTCAAAACAGCTGGGAATATGTTATGTGATGCCTTGTGCATATTTTGGATTATTAATATGCAAGACGAAAGATATGAAAATGTTAAAGAAGCCAAACAGAGAATGATGAAAATCAAATCAACGTTTTTTCAGAAAGAGAAGAAATCTCACTATGCAGTGATTTAGTAAGAGGATGTTAGTGAATGTTTGAGATACAACATATACTGTATGTGACAGAAAGGATTAGTGAAGCTACTTCATGATGTAGAATAACAGTTTCATTTTATGGTCAAATTACGACACAGATCATTAAGTTGTCGTGCCATATACAACTGCCAAAGTTGTGCGAGTTCAATCTGTTTACATCTTTCAGTAGATACTTAGCTGTAGCAGGCTGATCAGCCATTAGTCTTGCAGTATCAGGTTTAAAGCCTGCTGCCAAACCCAGAGATATTTCTGTCTTCACTGTGCTTCTCTTTAGTGTATCGGGATGTTTTTCAACTCGACTGCTAACTATATTTTATTTAAATTCACATATGACTCTTGTTTAGTGAGAGAATCATAGGTTGCTAAGACAATAAAAGTTGGATGGATCATTATTGTATTAGAAAAATGTTTGTCAGACAGTTAACACTTTCATAACGCTCACCTCCTGTACAGCTGTACTCTGTATTGTCCAGTCATATGTAAAGCTCAAGGGGGCATTCTTGTTACATAAGTAGATAGCAGACTAACACACACCATTACTTGGTTTTAGATGCAAGGTTTGTGTGGGAATGTTACAACACATTACTAATATATATGAGTATATTCTGCCACCTTCAACACCCCAAATGCATCCAAAAGATATTATGCCAAAACACCAAAACAATCTTCACCTTACATTGTATACTACAGTGTACCAAAAAAGAGAAAGACTTATTTTCATAATTTCAACAGCGTATAAATGCAATAATTCAGATAGGACATTTAGCATATGTACTGTAGCAAGTAAAATGATACAATGACAGTGTTTTAAGTGATGATAATGAATGAAGTTAAAGATGACATGGGCTGAGATGATAACTGATGATGGTTATGATGATGTTTTTCAAGATGGATGTAATGATGATGGTTATATATTTTTGATATATTTATACATTTTTCTTTATCCGCAATCTCTTCTGCTCCCATATTGTAAATGTGAAAAGAGGTTGTAATCCGAGCTTTATTAAAGGCAGTGAACCAGCCAAAGTGACTGCTTCTTTGGTTATTGGTGGGGTTGCTGTTCTTCTCACTCTTTATTAGTGGGATTGCTGAGTCATCAGAAATCCCACTATTGTTGTCTTCACTCTTTATTATTATTAGCACAGTAGCTTGACAGCAATCCTACTACTGTTCTCTTCCACTGGGGATTCTGCCCCCTTTTTGGACCACTAAAACTCCCACAGTTTTTGCCTGATTCACACCATTCAAACACCATATTGTTGGGCTTGTCCAGGACATTCTGGCTATTGATTTTCATAAATGTATCTTTTGGAGTATTTAAATAATTTAGGTTTTTTCACAATTTTTTCCCATAAGAAATGGAGAACTCAAACAGGATCTTCCCGACCAGAGTTCCTGCACTGCCTTTGATGTTCCTTCCATCCTCGGATGCCATGGCAACGGCAGTGCAGCATACCATGGTGTTTCCCTTCATGTTCCTTGCATCAGCAATCCCATGCAATCTCTTCAGAGATAACACATTTTCTAGTTATTTACATAACTGCTTTTTATGATACCAATTCAGACATCGTCTGGCCAAATTGTATTTGTGCCTGCAATTTTGATTTGTGTGTACTTGTTTATCGTTCGAAAATTTGTAATTCCGTCAAATTAAGTCGCCTAAAAATGTCAGGCTAACTTTCGATCATTATATCTCTAAATCCCCATATTTCTGGACACTCGATCCGCAGCCTTTCGCGGTTAGAAAAATTCCAGGTTAATACTGCATTTGATTAATTGTGCAAGAGAGAAAACGTTTGTCTTATGTATCCCCCTTGCAGACCAAAAATCTGTGCATTTCTAATGCTTTTATTGTGAAAGGATTCGAGGCGGAAGTCTCGGATATTGGCCTGGACTCAGAAGTGTAGTAGGAAGCTCGTCGCTTTCTGCTGCTTGTTTGTCCCACAATAATACAGCAGTTAAGCGTGATTAAAGAAAAGCCGTACCGGTAAGTGGATAAAAGTATAACTTTTACTGAACTGCTCGTTTGACTGGAAAAATCACTGTATTACCACACAGCCACGATGGCGGCATGTTGCTATCAGCTAACGCATGGCTAATTACAGGCAGTAGCTAGCGTTTCAATGCTAATTCACTTTATGAAAGAACCGAGGAAATAATTTTTACACTTAGTCGGTAATTATAGACGGCTGTAACATTGTTGTTAGCTTAACTGTCACAGCAGGCATCGTGTTTGGCGATACTAACATACGTAAGAGGTAGCTAGCCAACTACCGTAAGACGAGTGCTTCAGTTCTGAGTATAAACCTGTTCTTGTTTACCTAATTTATATAGAAACACCGCTTCATCTTTTTATTTTGTGGTTGGGCAACATTGTTTTAGCGCTGGCATTTACAAGAACGTGCGATGTCTATGTCTTCAGGCCTCCTAACCATGATTATCCCAGTCCGGTGCTTCACGTGTGGAAAGATCGTGGGTAACAAGTGGGAGGCATACCTCGGCTTACTTCAAGCAGAGTATACTGAGGGGTGAGTACAGTTAACTTTATTATAACAGTGTTTTAATTTTCCATATGTCAGGGCTTGTAGTTTCATATTCAGACTAATATGCATTCATCAGACGGAATGAGCTAGTAAAATCCCACAGGAGCAGTGAACTAACTGTAGATGATTCTACTCAGATGCCAGATGGAATGTTTACATCCTTCATGGTCTAAAGTTGTCCATATCCGCTGTAAGTTTAGTCCAGTGACAGGACAAATAGCACTTACACGTAGCCAACTCTGCTCCTGTTCTGACTTGACAGTCTGCAGAAATGTGGATCTAGTTTCTGTTTCCTGTGCCATACAATAGGAATAACATTCTCTCTCCCTTGTCAAGTGATGCCCTGGATGCGCTGGGGCTGAAGAGATACTGTTGTCGGAGGATGCTCCTGTCTCATGTGGATCTTATTGAGAAGTTGTTGAATTATGCTCCACTGGAAAAGTGATCAAAATGGGACACCTTCAAGAAATACAAGGACTATGAAGACTTTAATATGCACAGACCCTTGTCTTATTGTTTTTGTGACAGCACTGGAGTAATGCTGTCCTGTTTGACAATAGTATTTTGCTTGTATTTTCAAAATAAAGAATAAAAATGACATGGTTTTCTCCTTATCTTCATAAAACCTATACAGAATGTTAAGAGTCTGAGGTTAGAATCTTTTTCAGGATCTTGCTGTGTTGATACATGTAGCATAGGCGTTAATTGTATGTACAAGTATGCAGCTGTGCTGTGTTCAAGTTCAAACACAAATTTCCTGTGAAAGTTGACGTGTGACAGATTTATCAGTGGTACCCCATCATACAGTTTAATCTGTTCTAGTGTCACACTCGTGTCACGAAAAACTCGAGACAGGACCAGTTTTTCTATAGGAATACATGTAAAACCAATTCATCTGTTTCAAGACGCACAAAAACTCCCATATAAAGTATGTATTACACACCTGTACGTGCACATTCATTATTATTTGAAAAAAAAGTTATGTTCATTATCTGAAATGGAATGCATGAAATTAGTAGTCCTCTGTAAGCATATTTAATCGCACTTAAATGCCAGAAGAAAAGAAAGGTCTGCAATTATAATTTTATTTCAAAAAGTAACATGAGATGTGTAGAGCATTCGAGCATCAAAACCTGATGTCCTAGCAGTAAATTTACAACTATTTTTAAACAGGCCCTAAAAATATACAACCCTAACATGTATAGATCTTGGGAGGTATAGGCCTCACCCTGAATTCCTCCAGATTTGTAGTCATGTTGCAGGTATAAACAGCGCTGTCTTGCGTTTTACCATCAAGGGCACTCCACAAGTCTGTAGGGAGAATAAAGAATAGTACTGAAGCAAAATTTACAAACTCAAGACTTAACTTAGCAACACTGTTGACAGAATCCATGTTAAACATTAGTAACACAATGTGCCAAATTCTTAGGAATTTAAGTGCATGTTTTATCAGTAAAATACAGAACATAATTTGAGATGTTTCAGGACGATTGATAATCTCAAATTTTGTTTTTTTTTTTAATATAAGGAACATGCTGAGACATTACAGTTGCAAGCAATGATCATGATGGTGGTGGTATTTATATGCTTATATTTATGTTGTTTTTAAATTGCCTGTGACTCATGCAGTGTGTCAATTTGCTCACTATGGGAATGCTGATTCAGTAAAAATATGACATGCTGTTATAGAATGGGATGCAGACTTTAACATTGTTTCATAGTACAAACTTTCAACAAAAACTACCATCCTAAGACAAATTTCATCAAGGACTTGGATCTCTTGAAAATTCCCTAGAAACTGACCTGTGGTTACAAAAATAAAATAAATCCTGAGTTCGTGGCTGTAGTGCAGTCAAAATTTTCAGTAACCAAATGTAGACACTTGATGAAGAACTTTGAGTTGCATAGAAGTTTACCATGTTAACGGTGCTGCTCTCTATGGTCTCTGTGATCTCTGTGTCTGTCCCTTTCCCTCGAACACTCCTTGACCCTCTCATCACTCCACGATCGTTCTCTGCGTCTCTGAGACGAACATTGCTCTTCCCAGTCTGAAGAGTGTCCTCTGTCATGTTCTCGGTCTCTGTTACGACCCCTGTCCCGATGTCTCACCTCATCATTGGTGCTGATGTAAAATATATGAAGAAAACAATGACATGAACCAGTGAGAATGCTATTGCCTAGCTGTGTTGAGGTAATGTTTTACTCTACGCTACTTCATGCTCAAGAGGAAGGAAGTAAATATTCACAAACCTGTGGAAATATTTTCTCTTGAGGAACATTAAACAGTCATTGAGTGAAGTGACCAGGGCTTGGCAACGTTCGTCTCCATACACTTGGGACTCTTTAATGATGGCAATAGCAGCTCGAAGGTGTCCTCTGGCCATTTGCTGCTCTTCTGCATTAACAACCACAGGTGTTGAATATTAAGTTTGGGGTTTACAATACTAAAGCTTTTCTGGGCTTTTAAAGTTAGGGTGCATGAAACATTAGAGACATTATGTAACAACTGCATAAGCACCACCCAGTTACAGCAAATTTCCAGTAAAATGCATGTGCCTATAGTTTGTTAACAGCCTGTAAAGGATGATAATACTGCTTATTGAGACAAAGCAGTATGTCGAGAGAAATCCACTATTACTAACTCTTCCTGTGAGAAAATGTGGATAAAATGTTACACTGACACGCCTCAGTTTTGAGACTGCAAGAACACTACACACAAACAAATACAGTGTTAATGGACACTGTAATCTGGAACACATAAAACTTGGGGTTGTCGTGAGCATTCACCATTTTTGGATGATAATGACCCAAAGAACACAGCCAAGACAAGTTCCATGAGTGAGCCAGCCAAAGCTCAGACCTGAACCCCACAAAAATGAAAAAGGCTCGAATTTACAGATAGACCTTAAGATGTTCGGGAATAGTGATGAAATGCAAACATAAAGCTGAGAAGACTTAAATCTCTGAAAAGGGATCTGAGTAGTTTAACTATGGCATAAAGAGCATCCTCTTCTTTTCTAATGCATCCAAACACATTCAAATGCTGTAAAAGAAAAAAGCATTAATTTTACAACCAAATTAAAATGAAAAGGAAAAAAACAAAACAAAAAGGCCAAATCAAGAGGGTAACCTAGATACCATTTCATGTTCCAAGACCTGTACTGTATATCTCCAGAAAAAATGTACTTATATATTTATACAGTATATATTACATATTTATCTAGGTTTTTGTAGGTACTCTAACATAATAAATGAACCCCCCCCAAAACAATTCAGTGGAAATTTGGTACAAAATGTGCCTGGTAACCTCGACACCTAAAAACTATATCATTTTTTCATGCCATACACAAAGTTGCATAACATGCAGTTCCTAATTAAAAATGGCATTATAATGGACATCATGTGATTAATGAAATATTAAAGAATAATGAAGCAAAATATTGTGAACATATTTATTCTAAATCAGTTCTGGTAACACAGACACCAACTTGTTGGTAACCTACAGACAATTTTACTGAAAAAAGTTTCAAACCCAGGTAATAACGACAAACTAAGATTTACCATAAAAATCTGTTACATAATAAAAGTAAGCGATTCACTTTAAAGGTATACAATATTTGACATGAACAACACCAACAATTGGATTTTTGAGTTAGATGTTTACCTTCCCTTGATTTGACCCAAAAACAATATCAGGGATGTAGAAGACTTTTGCAAAAAATGTGGGGAACTATTATTGAAGAGGATTTGTATATTTACTTGTGGTAAATAAATCTGTCTGCAATAAAAACAATTCCATCGTCACATGGCTTGAGTTGTTTTCCCTTTCACTTCATAAACTGCAGTCATCACCACCACTCACCATCTGATGCTCCGGCCAAATATGCATTAGCGATGGCACTGCTGGCAGCGGCTTGATTTCTTTTAATTAGCTCCTCCTGAAGTGTGTGGCTGCAAAATACACATTTTGTCACCTTTAGAATCACGTAGCCAGTATATTATACATTTTATGGCCAAAACTGTGCACAATATTCTTCACAATTTCTTAGTGAGGCTGTTTGTGTTCTTATATTTCGTCTGCGGGAAGTCGACTGTTGCTGCCTGTAATGATAAAAGTGTGTCTCCCAATTTTGTTTCTGTCCAGAAAAAAAATTATTGTGCTTTAAGAGGGCACTGTCTCCCTGTCCGTGACCAAAACCAACTCTATCAAACGTACACTACCATTCAAAAGTTTGGGGGCCACCCAGACTTTTCAATATATACAGTGGATCTCAAAAAGTCTACACACCGCTGTTCAAATGTCAGGTTTTTGTGAGGTAAAAAGGTGACACCAAGATAAATAAATTCACAACTTTTTCCACCTT
>JAQQAE010008082.1:0-15437 GCA_029823295.1 Pseudamia nigra | reverse complement strand
GAGGATAGGGTGAGATGGAGGCAGATGATTGGTTGTGGCGACCCCTGAAGGGAACAGCCCAAAGGAAAAGAAGAAGACTTCTGTGTGTCATCCCAGATTCTTCTACATGTACAGTATAGTATGTCTTTGTTTTATGTGTCATGTCTCCGGATCTGAATAAAGTCAAATTAAGTTATATCCAATTGGGGTATCCTGACTGTAAGGCATGGTGTATGTTAGCTTCATTTAGGAGCCTCGAGTTGCAACATGGAACACAGCATTTAGATGTATCTTTTCATTAGTGCAAAATCATATGGAAATGGCCAAAGTTGTGTTTTTGTCACTAGTAAACAAAAGGAGCCACAGGTGAAGGTGAGGGGGTTATTCACTTGGTTTCAGTTTTTTATCTTCCCTAATAGATGCCACTAAATAGCACAAGTTTCCTCTTTCTAATTATATTTTTAGTTTGAAAGATATATCAAATTTCAGATGTTAGCTCTTGAAGTGTATAATTTATTCGTAGTGCTATTAAAACTGGCTTGACGTGGGTAAATGGTGTTATTTAATCAAATCAGTGATCGTGATTTGCCTTCTTTGAGGTATCTTCTCTTTTGCCAAGGAGTGTGTGAAAGTATTATCATAGATATCAACAGTACGTGAACAATGGTGATGACAAGTAAGTGAGACAAGAAGGGAAAGTTAATGCTCACGTCCTACTTTCTTTGTATAGTGCTTTGTCTATTATGTTTGAACATTTAATACCGAATCTCACTGGTCAAATGCTGCCCATAAAATATATGTGAATGCCAGTGCTGAAATTTCAGTGAATCTGGATACTAGTTCATTCAGTTTAAATTTTACTTCTGCTGTAAATCAAACTTACTATATTTTCAATATTTGAGATCAGAGCAACTGAGTTACAGTATATGGTTTTTGAGCTCGAATCTCCTCTGTTTTCAATGCAGACCATATAATTTAACAGGACTTACACAACGTGGTGGAGGATTGACAGGAAATCGGAGGTAAGTGTAAAAGGGAACGAATCAAGCATCTGTGTTAATTGCCAGAAATGATAATGTAGTCCCTAATTCAGTTCTCACTACAGATGTTATGTCCCAGTTTGCCTCATTGCCTTCACAGGCTCAGGCTCAACCTGCCAAGTAAGCGAGTGTGCCAGGGCTGGAAAGCAACAAGGATATAATGAGGTTCTTATCACCAAATCACCCAGCAGTTCAATGTCGTAACCCCACAGTTTTAGCCTAAAACGGATGCAGTGAAATGATGCCGAACAAAAAAGTTCATATACATCTTTTTTTCCTGCTAAACAGATTTACATCTCTCGTATACAGCCAAATGTAAAAAGACTAGACTTTTTGGTCTGAGGTTGTCTAATTGGTCTCCTTTATAGCATTTTGATATTCACAGAAAAATTAATATTAGCTCATTTCCCAATGGGGAAAATCCTATTTAGCAAACAACTTCACAGATTTGTAAACAGGAGTTTTTATATGACTTTGGCAGTCTTCTCTCCTGCAAATTAAAATGCTCTGCAAGAGAATGAGATTTTATGCCTCCTTAACTACAGTTTAAATCCTCGAGGATCCTAAAAAAACAAGGAGTTACACTTTTAGTGCTTGTCTTATGCAAAGTCCTGGGTGTGTTTCTATACACGGCCATGGTGTGGCCTTCTCCTGACGCCAGGCGTGATAGGAGATGCTTTAAATCAATAACGGAAATTCAACATGAAGCAACACTGGTGTGAGCTGACCACTACTAGTGGGTTGTACAGCTTGTACATGCAAAAATGGTCACTGATAAGAAAATAATAGGTGGTTAATTAAGACAATTTTTTTCAGCCCTACAGCAGCCCCTACAGACTAAAATTTGCATTACATCCCAGTAATCAGAATCAGAACCAGAAATACCTTATTAAGGAAATATTATAATGAAATTGTGTGTTAATATTAAATCAACAGCAGTTAGTCTGAAATCATGTGTGCTTTTTACCTGTTTTGAGGATTTATTGGTGTATTTCTTGCTATTTTTCCATAAAATTTGAAATGTTATCCCTGGTATGTGGTTATGGACATTATGCACTGTACAAAAATGATGTACATTTTTTCACTTCACCTATCACCTGAGGGTAGACCACAGCCTCTTTAAAATGGTTGATTACACTCATCCAGCGATTTACCTGATGAAGTGAAAACCTACCATTATCATTTGAACCTATGCTCATTTCATCATAATGTTATTGCACCAAAAGTAATATTCTTACATGTATTTGACCCTCATTACTGGATTCACTGACCATGAAAACCTACCATTAGCATCTGGAATCACATATGTACATATCATTATTAGTTCAATAGTTATTCCCAAGAATAATATTTCCAAAATGGCACTTTTCTTCTGGATCTAGCTCTGTAAATGTTGGATATGTCAAATCCATGGGCACGTTAGTGAATCAGCAGGCTTTCCACCACAATTTAGTGTCAGTTTCTTGCCTATAGCTTTATTTACTACCTTCCTGTAGCTATTTTTCCCGGATCACTATCACCAGAAAGCTTCACCCTCATCTATTGTGAACAAACAAACAGATACATTAATGAAGAAATAAACTACGTAATGCTGATAAAAACATAACCTCCTTGGCCATGGTAATAAACATGTTCACTGTTATAATCTAACAGTGTGCAGGAATCTCCTGAATTGTTCTCTTTTTGTGTTAAAACTTACATGAATTGGTGAAATTATCTTCTGATTTTGCCTATAACACTTTATATTATGCTAGAGTTATGCATTAATTTATAGTTGCTTATTAGTATACATAGTAGAGGCAAACGAGAATATTTACTTTAACAATGCCATTATTGGCCCCCATGAATACCTTCATATCTCTTTCATATCATATTATTGTGATGCCATCTTAATTTTATACATTTTAATCAAGTTTTAATCTTTTTACGACTATGGACCAGTAGTATGCATATCATCCAAATCATCCATCACATTACTACATCCATGAAAATCTAATCAATGTACAGTATAATCACAATTATTATTACAGTATCATTGTCAAAATTATTATTGCTACTGTAATAACAATTGTGATTATTGTGTACAAGCAGTCCCACTATTGTGGTTCACATTCGCCTGACAAATTTTACATCATAACATGTCTAAATTCTTGAAAGAGTGTGTCATTATTTCTTTTGGAATTTGAACCCCAAAGGAAAAAAAAATGCAAAAAAAAAAAATCCAATTTATTTCCAATGGGAAGCTGTCAAAAAGTCATAAAACACATCCCACTTCAGAGCCAGACGACTTCGTTACACTTTAACACAGGAATATGGTTGGAAGTTTAAACAGGTCATGAAACGTCAAGCTTTTTTGACGTCTTTATGCCAGATATTTTCATATCTGGTATGGTTTTTACAGAATATCAATTAAAACTTTTAGGCCATTTTACACTTTTTGGCGTTTATGATGGAAGTCTATGGGACAAAAACTTAAAATGGAAAGTAAAAATGGAAATAAACAAATAAGCACTAATTAGTTTTTTTATGGCAGACTGTTTACTGTTATGTCCTGTAGAATATGGTCGTGCACTATAAGACATAAACCAGTGTTTTATAATGACTAATAAAGAGCCATGATGCCATTAATATATACGCTGTGAGCCTTAGTATCAAGAGTTATAAAATGTTAGCAATTTTTAAAACACTAGCAACAACCTGCAGATTATATAGTGCAAATACAGCTTATAATGCTTCAAATAAGTCTTAACACACCTCTAGGGAATTCGATATAATAGGCTTCACAAGGCTGTGTAGTGTAGTTTGCTTTCATAGGAGCGTCTGAGTCTCGAGCCCATTAGTGTGTTCTTCCCCCATATGGCCAGGTGTTCTATTGCCCAACTGAGGCATTTTATGTATCAGCATTTCTCTGTGACTTCCTTTATTTGCTTCCCTCCCATGATCTGCCTTCTCCTTGCCTAAATGAAGTGAAAATTGCACACTTGCATTGCTGTGTCCTCATGGATCACTAGACGAGGACACACACGGTAGAAAATAGCAACTCCTCGTCTCAGTAGTAGCCTTGGTCATATCTTCAGTGTTTCTTCCTTTTATCCCCTTGTTCATTGCTTTTGCACTCTACTTTTTATGCTCTATAATGGATCTAATTAGGGGCAATATACATCAGCACTCAAAAGTTTAGACACACCCACTCTAGTGGATTTCCTTTACTGTTATTACTTTTAACATTGTGCCTAATACTGAAGGCATCCAAACTGTGAAAGAACACATGGAATTAAACACTAAACCAAAAGTGTTAAATAACCCAGAACAAGTTGTATATTTCAGATTGTTCAAAGAAACCACGCTTAGCTTTGAGGGCAGCTTTGCACACATTCTTTCATCAGACCTGGAATTGTTTTCAAATCTCAGGTGTGCCATGTCAAGAGTGAACTTGTGCCATTTCTTGCCTTCTTAATGTGATTCACCTTGTCATTTGTGCAGCGTAAGGGTGGGTACAGAGGCAACAGCCCTATTAGTGCTACTACAATAAATGTACAAATCTATATTATGGCAGGAAATCCTTAGTTAAGTAAAAAAGAAATGACAGTTTGTGATTACTATAAAAAATTAAAGTTAGTCAGTCCAAAAAAAAATTCTTTCAAACACTATGATGAAACAGGATTTTATGATCTGTCCCAGGAAAGGAAGACCAAGAGCCACCATTGCTGCAGAGGATACGTTTATTAGAACAGCTAACCTTGGAAACGGAGAGTTTACAGAAAGTGGGCCACTTTAAAGTTTTGTAATTTGTGTCACCAAAAGTGACAACCAATCATTGCCAAGCTGGACTTTTTTTTTTTTTTTTCAGAAAATTGACCTTGAAAAGGTCATTATTCTGTGATTACAGTAGTCTTATGTCAGAATCTGATCCCAGGTCACCTTCGGAAGGACCTGTGGTTCAGCTAATCAGAATGGTTTCTGATGAAAACGGCACCAGTGACACTGTACAATAAAATTAGTGAAAGGCCCTTAAAAAAAGGAAGAATTAAATCAATTATTTTGCTTGCACCCTTGTAGAAGTCTTAAAAGGTAAGGTATGTAACTTTTTTCCTAATATCACTTAAAATCAGTGTACTATTCTATTAATATTCCATCTCAACCAGCAAGTCTGTCTCTTTGTCGGTGTTTCCTGGTGAATATAGGATATAAGGTTAGTATATGGGACCTTTTAGAAGCAAAACTCTAATACAGCTACAGTATTTTCCGGGTGATATGTCGCTCCGGAATGTTAGTCACATGAGCCAAAAAATGCATAATGAAGAAGAAAAAATTGTGTGCAGTCTGCACTCGCTATATCGCGGTTTACCTTTTGCGGCCTCGCTGTTTCGTGGACTTTTTTTCAATGCAATTTTCATTTAAAAAATTTTTTTACAGCGTATGAACGTGCATTGTGTTCTGCGTCCTGATTGGCTAAAGGAGAACCCACTGTAGGCCATTGTCAATCAATCTCCTCCGTGCTGTGTCTCCTGTACTGTACTGTACGGAGTGCGTCCAGCTCGCCAAACTGACACAGATGTTCGATCGCTAGCATAGGTGACTCTGAAGTGCTGTGTGTTTGCAAGTTTTATCTCCAACAAAAACACACAATGTCGACGAAGCGTCTGCACCGACTAAGACACCTGCGTCACAGACAAAAGGCAGAGGAAGATGCTACCCATCGCACAAAAAGTTGAACATGGACATGCTGAAGGAAGGTAGAAGTTACACGGCTGTAGGCGCCGTTATGGAATAAATGAATCATCGGTTTGTTATATAAAGAAGGAGGAAAATAACATAAGGACGACAGCAGCAATAAGTTACAAGGATGCAAAAAGGGTTGTAACTGTCCACAACAAAACCATCATAAGGATGGAGTCTGCTTTAACTTTGTGGATCAGTGGCTGCAGGAAAAATAACATTACGCTGGAAACCAACGTCATCCGCACAAAAGCTAAAAATCTTTATGAAACCTTTGCTGACAGCGATGACCTTCATGACAGCGAGGAGCCGGGACGAAGAGGATCTGTGGCGCCTGAGTCACTATTAATAATTTCATATGTCTCCAGCTTCGTAGGTTGATCGTGAAAATTAAATTTATTTCTAAAAGCATCATTTTTTAAAAATAGGAAAACATTTATATTTTTTTATTTTTCAAACAAATGTATGGGCCTGAAAACAGGTTTTGATCTTTAGTTCTATAACACTGTACTTATTTTTTATTTAAAATCTACAAAGGTTTGAATTTTGAGAGTGTTTAAATACGAGAGAAATGTGAGAAAATGTTAATGCGTGTCTGAGAATAGTGTATAAAGTGTGTGGTGAAGGGTTTTACAGCCTTAAAACAAATACGGTGGTGCCCGGGCTAACGAATTCAATCCGTTCCGGCGTCGCGTTCATTGGGCGAATCATGCATTAGCCGGAGTGAGTTTTTCCACAGGAATCTACTTCGCAGATTTCACCTGTCGCGGGTTATTTTTAGAACGTGACCCCCGCGATAAATGGGGGACCACTGTATAGACTGCTCACTTGTATAAATGGGGATATGGACTTGTCCACACAGAGATGAAAACCATCGTTTTCTTTTTAAAAAAGTTTTGAAACCACTGAAAAAGCTGTGGTCTGTGTTCCAGGCCTGTGACGCTGTAACACTGCCAGAGAAATGCACCAAAAACAGAAGAAGACATGGAGACACGGAAGTCGCAATGTCAACAAACAACTATGAACATGTGGTGTGCTCTTCTCCATGTCCACTCGTTGCTCATGGTGGTAGAAGAGGAGCAGGACATTTTGCTTTAAAAGCAATAACAAGCTCCGCAGCTTCTGCAGCACAAATGCTGTTGTTCTTGTTGCTGGTGGGTTAGCGCACTTGGGTTAAGGTGTTATCTTTTCAGAAAAAAATTGTGTGGGTTATAAACACGGAATCGCAAGGCTGGTGTTTTGACATTTGTCCAATCTGTGAGCAAGTTTAACAAATTAGCATGTTTCGGCTCCCAAAACACTGGCTCTATGTGGATGAAATGTCCGTAGGATAAAAAACTAAACCCGAGTCGGTGTGAACTGCCTCTAACTAACTTGGGAAAATAGGGGAAAAAATAATGCTGTGTATTTGACGCCTGGGAGAGGACATCTATGCATGAGGACACATGCCACACCATAGATATGCACACAGGTTTATGTAGCATATGGCTGTAATGTACCATACATCTGGAAACACAACAGGTATTTTTAGATACCAAAATTCCCTTTTAAAATAATCAACATTCTTTTTGGTGTGTTGGTGTACAGTATTTTGAATATTTTCTCTGCGTAGTCTTGCATCAGTGTTCTTTCAGATGGTTCCAGTAGCCTCAAACATAAAGGTATAGTCCGTTATAAACACCATTATTCCAAACATACCAAACATGTAAAAATTAAGCAGCAGCTACCATCCACAGCACGTGGCCACATTCTTAATAATGTTGCTGTTTTTTTGCTTAATTTGATGTGTTATTTTCTACGCTCTGAAATTCAGCTTTGTGGTTAATAGCGCATTTTTCTGTGATGTCAACTCAAAACACCATCTTTTTGCTTTACATAGGCTTTAAATCCAGAACAACTGCTCAGACTCAGAAAAGATAGCTAATGGCACACTGCTGAGGGCATTTACTGTAAGCTAAACATACTGTGCCTGGAAAATTATGGTCATTAGAAAGTGCTAAAATCTGTCGTTCCAACTGTAACAGACCTGGGTGACAGTTTGCTGTGGAGACAGGAAGGAAAATTTGGTTTCACAGACACAATATTTAGGTCATGTTTTTATAGACGTAATATTTAGGTTGAGTCCTTGCAGTTTATGTGTCTGTGCAGGTCCCTTTCCGGTCATGCCTCACGTAGTTGCCCCCAAACTGACACCAGACTGCACTGAAACCTTGTTTTGACTAGACCGGTTGCAGATGCTGATTCCTCCCAACTCTTATTTGACTTCCCAAACGGAACCGACCTGGTTTCCTTCAGGGAGGCTTGACATCCGCGTGTGAATGCAGGGGGAGGTTGAGGCACCTGGAAGCCACCAGGAGCATGTAGGATGGGGTCAACGTGCCTTCACCAACTGTCTGCCACATTCCTACCACATTTAACCTGCCCTTCCTTTCTCTCCTGTCTGTCTGACTCCTCGTCTGGCGTGTTCACCCTCATGCCTCTCCCATCTTCATTCATTCTTTTATAATGGATGCTGTCAAAAGATCCTTTGTGCGGCTGCTAGCGTTTAAGTACTTGTGATTCAAGAGTTCCCTGAGTCTTCCAGTAAAAGAGAAAGAATGTCTCTTTGATCAAGCAATATAGGTTAACCTACTTTCAATACTGGGAAAAATAAATCGACATTCCAGAAATACAATGACTGTAGTAAACTCCGAAGCTGCAGCGTTGTCTTCTGTTGGCGTCGGATGGAGCTCATACTGAAAACACATTGAGATCCAGCAATTGAATTGTAATTAGGGCTTTGCTTTTTATAAATTTGCATTCAGCCACACTCGTAATTATATATTTTACCGCAATAGTAGACGTGTAGCATTGGAATGTAATTAAGTACTTTTTATTCAAAATTCAGGTGCTTACATTTTATTCAGCTTTATACTGTATAACTTTTTATTCCTCTACATTTGTCTGACAGCTTTAGTTTCTTTACAGGTTTTTCATCACCTTCCCATCTGGCAAAAATCTCTAAATGTCTTGATTTTTTTAATGTGTGTGATAAACTATAGTATTACTTGTCCCTGTTTGCATGAGGAAATTTGTCTCCTTTACAAGCTAAATAAACTTTTAAGAGGTTCGATGCCAAGTCTTTAACATGCACATCAGAAAAATCCAACGTGCCCAGTACTACAGTGGCAAAATGAATCCAAAAATAACCTAGAATTACACCGACATGGGCCAGTGACTGCTCAATGACCACTTTTCTCTTCATACTTTAACAACATTTTGCTGATAATATTTATGTTTTGAATTTTACTATTTTCACTCTGTAAAAAGGTCTGAGCATGTACTAATGCTACTGCAGGTTTCATGCAACACATCTGTTAGGTGCTAATTCCTGTTTCAGCACCATCTTGGAATCAACACGTGCCGGCATGTCTGTCATGCGTACGAGGGTCTTGTGTAAGGCCAGTACGCCATGAACAAACCAGTCAGCACCCCACCACACCCCACTGTCACCTTGGACCCGTCCCAACTTCTGCCCCCAGCTTCACCCACTGCAACCCCCACCAGTGTGCGAGACAGCTGCAGGAGACTTGCGGACAGGAACTCCTCTCAGCCTCGCAGGATGACCGGGTCACACTGAGCCGTCACCGTGGGTGTGTGAATGTCTGGTTTGGTATGTGAGACTGAGCAGTGGAAGACACAGGAAGCAGGCCAGGCATGGTGGTGTTCAGAAAAGTCACGTTAAGGTCAGAGAGGGCGCAGCATGAATGGAGACAAAACTGCTTTTTTTTAAGGTAGATTTGAGGATAAAAATCATACTTTATGTAATTAATATGAATCAAAAAGATCATTTCCTTTTTCCAGCTTTTTGTCTGCCGTCAGACTCACATTCATTGTTGCTCAAGCACTTAGTTAATGCTCAATGTGTAATTAACTACAACTACAACTTAAATGCCAGATTAAGATAAAAACATAATTGGCTAGTTTCAACAAAAAGAGGCACAAGTAGTGTTACTCAGGTGTAAAAAGTAATAACTCTCTGGTGCTTTCACACCTTCAGGGCTCCATGCCATTTCCCAAACCTAATTTTGAATCAGCTGGCATGATCACACTGGAAAAAAATTGGTTCGGGACCTGAAAATTTGGCTCTCAGCTGGTTCTTCCTAGCGGACTGTGACATCATCAGTGGGCGTGTTGTGAAGCCAAGCGGTGTTGTGTTTACTTCCACCTCAGTAATGCAGAGTAATATCCTCCCACTTTGGTTGCACTTAAACTGAAGAACAGAGCCAGATCTAGAACTGGAACGTTGTCTGTGTGAAAACACTATCTGGTGTGGGGACCTTGGTGATTTAAAAATATGAAACTAGCCAACTTAACAAACACAGACTAGTTGCCTTAGTGTTGCTATATGCACTAACTGGGCACTTCAATAGGTGCACTTGTTAACACAACTCTGTGTTTAGGTGCAGTATGTAGACACAGGTGCAGTATGTAGACACAGTCAAGATGACGTGCTGAAGGTTAAATTAAACATGAGAATGGGGAAGTAAGCTGATCCACGTGACTTTGAACATGGCATGGTTGTTGGAGCCAGATGGGCCAGTTTCAAGGTTTCTTAAACTGCTGATTTCCTGGGATTTTCAAACAGAATTGTCTCTTGAGTTTACAAAGAATAGCCAAAGAGAAAGTATCCAAGGGGTTGCCATGGCAGCTCACCTGGTAGTGTGCACCCACAGGTTCGGGCCTAATCTCAGTGTCCCTGGTTCAAATCTAACTCATGGCATGTCACGCCCCACTCTCTCGCCCCTCATCTTTCCTGTCTCTCTGCATGATATTTGTAAAAAAAATTAAAAAGGCTAAAAAAGGCCCAAAAAATAATGAAAAAAAAAAAAAAACTATCCACTGAGCAACAGTTCTCTCAATTAAAATATCTTGTTGATGCCAGAGGCCAGAGTGGTCAGCCTGTTTCAAGCGGATGGAAAGACAACAGTAACTTAAATGACCATCCATTACAAGTAAATAATGCAGAGGAGCATTTATGGATGGACCACGTCACACCTTGAAGTCGATGGACGACAGCAGCAGAAGATCACATAGACACACTGCTGTCAGTTAAGAACAGGAAAATTAGTTACAATTCACATGGTCAATAAAAGGTTGGAAAATGTTTTGACTTCCTCTGTGGTATTTGGATGTTATGGTAATGATTGGCATTAATAACTTGCTTTTGCTATTGCTGCTGCTCATGTCCATCCCTTATGGCCATCGTGTACCATCTAATGATAGCTAGGTTTGACACACTAGTGAGTGTAGAGCTGAAACAGCAACACAGTCTGGAAAGACACAGTGATTTGTCCAAACAAGATCACATGAGAGACTCTGCAGTCACCTATGCAAGTAGTCAGAGTAATTATTTTAATTGATATCAATTTGAGAAACCTAGACCGCGCTTGTTTCCAAAAAGGTGACAAAACCCCACTTTTAAAGCAGTTAATTTATGTTTTTCTCCGCTTTTGTCTGCCATCAAATTCCCATCCACCACTGCTCAAGTACTCAGCAAAATATAAAGAAAGATACTTGAGGTTTGATTAACTACAACCAAAATACTGTTTCAAGATAAACGCATAATTGACTAGCTTTTGAAAATATAATAGCAACAAGCATAGTGTTGTGGGCTGTGTGGTAAATGATTGCTTTCAGACCTGTGCTACAAGTTTCTCCATACTTTTTGGGAGTTGTTGTTTTACAGCCTGCTGACCTTTGATCTTAGAGCACTGACGAGAGTAAATATATAAACCGTGACCCCTCTGAGCACCTGTACTTGTAACCCCTGGCCTACGAAAACTGCCCGCTATGGGTTGTCACTCTTCCTTTAGTGTGTTTTAAAACAATAGAGTCATTTGGGCTCTGAAGCGATGCGTGTTCATCTCTAATGTCTTGTCTGTTTTGGGCTTGTTGGTTGTATATTGACTGATTAAACCAGGGGCGTCCAATCATTGCCACAAAGGCCTGAGACACTGCAGGTTTTCTTTCCAGCCACTCACCAAAGCAGGTGTTTTCACTGAACTGCAATCGGTGGGAAGGAATTCAGTGAAATCACCTGCTGAAGAGCCTGGTTGGAAAGAAAATGTGCAGTGTCTCGGCCCTTTGTGGCGATGATTGGACACCCCTGGATTAAACAGAACTGACAGATTTTGTTCAAAGGCAGGTTAAGTAACAAATCTGTCTAATTATGAGAAAGCAGCGAGACCACTTTTACGTATGTACTCCTCGCTCAAACACATTCTTCATTGTTAATGCAGTAAGTAGTCCTTTCGCTTCATTTTATCGACACAGCAAAATCAGTCAAGACTAATTAAGAAAAATCTCCCCTGTTGTGTATAATTCCGCCACCCACCAGTGCCTTTCAGTGTCACTTTGACTTCTCACTACTCCCTTTTGTTCTTGCTTTAAAAAAAACCCAACAAAGTCTCCTTGAGACACAAGCTGTCAACATCAGCTTCATTGATTGCCGAACACCCAGAGCCAAAAACAATCTATTACATCTTGCAGGCTATAACTATCAGTTTGGCTGTCAGTCCTGTTGACAGTTATGGTTAAGTGCCCAGCTTTCTGAGTTTCCACTGAGCAACACTGGTCTTCACAGCCTTCACTTTTCCTCCAGGCTTGCTGTTAGCATTATTTAGCTGCCACCTGTAGCACTAAAAATGATCGATAAACATGTCTGAAGAAGTGCTGCACCTGCTGCCCTTATTCTTCACGAGCATAAATCACTGAATAGACAATGCACTGTAAGAATGATGTAAGGTATTTGTTTGGTGATTTTCCAATATCTTTTGTGAATCATAGTACAGTATATCCACTATAACATGAACAAAGACAGAAGCATAGATGACACTATTATTGGCAGATTAGCCAATAATGAAAATAAATGTTAGCTGCAGCCCTAAAAATGAGACAACACATTATGTTCCAAACATAAATTTGACCTCATCTGTACATAGTGAATAATCCCCTAATGTTTCATAGCATTATTTGATTAGCATTATAACATAGATAATGTCAGTGTATCATGGATGCATCATTGACTGTATGGTCTTATTTTGCTGTTGCTTTGATTGAAACAATTACATGCTGTGTATTTAATTTGATGATTATATTTTACCCGTCAGCCTCTAGGCTGAAAAGGTGTCAACATTGGGCCTGTTAGCACAGCTGCTAGTGAATGGAGAGGCCTAGGGTCTGCAAACCTAGAGCAAAAGTGTGTCAAGATTGCCAAGGAGACTGAAGGCTACTACTGATTCCCACCATTTTTTTATATTAATATATACTTTTAACCCTCTAATGACTTTTTATGTTGGGCAAAATAAATGACTTTGTTGATATTGATGACACTAGCTGGGTTTCCATCTAAAAGTATCGCATTTTTGTAAAGCAAATTTTCAGAAATTCGATAAAAGGAAGTGGGCATCTGTGTTTTTCCACAGCAAACAGATAGGGGGTGCTAGATTTTAAGCCTGGTACTGATGAATGGACGTGAAGTCATTGGTCCGAAGCTGTCTGCCACTGTTATTATGAACCCGACGAAAGTGGAAAACATTGGAAGTTTTTTCCTCCAGCTGTGAGACCTCAGGGGCCACCTGTGTCCGGCTCGCTCAGATTGGCCCAGGGCATCTCGAATAACCAGCAGAATAAAATGCATAAGCTCTTATAAACATGCTTTAAACAGATGAGAGCATCCTGCCCGACAAGTCTTTATGTGTATATACTGTAGATGGATGCATATGACAATTTATTTGTCAAAGTGGATACTTATTCGCATAAACAATTACGGCAAATAATCTGTGAATGTTCCCAAGGTTTTGAATATGAAATTGTTGAAATGTGCCGTGTCTCCACATTATGCGGCTACAGGTGGGAACCTGTCAAAAGTCTCTTGATTTCCCACTTGTAATTATCACCAGAAGTTTGACGTGATACTATTTTTCCTACTTGGCAGTTTAAATTGAACATGAAAGGAACCCAAAATTAGACTACTTATTGAAATGGTCTACTTTCCGATGAGCTCATGCTAGATGAAATAATCTCATTGTGTATGATTCAGACATGTAGTAGTAGAAGCAGGGCTCGCTGCCTTGTTGAAAGAACATGGTTAAACTGTTTTGGTTTTGGCAACATGTGTCTGAGACAAAGCAGTGCTTCTGGGAACTTGGAGCCACATCAAGAGTGAAGTAAGTGTTGATATTTCAGACCCAACCAATTATATTATAATGGTAAAAACAAGGAAAGTAAAGCACGGGTTTATAAAGACATCTTAAATCTGGTTTTGAACATGTGAAATTCTTGGAGATAATACAGCAGCCACCCTTACAGAGACTGAACAAATTATAAACTCCTCACCCCTTCACTTCACATTAGTGGCAGGATAGGATTTTGTGTTTACATGTCATGATTAAGTCAGGGTGAACCAGACTCCTAATGCACAACATCCGCTGTAACGGGCCTTAAAATAGATTGGCCTTTTACACCCTTTAAGCCTCGCAGTCACAGTTAGTCTTTGTTTAAAGCATGAAAAACACACAAAAAAATATATAGTCAGACAGGCAGAGCTAACCCTTCGTGGTATGCATATACATAAATGCACACTAAATTCCACACCTAGAGAAGGCTTCACCTGCAGACGTATCCGAGTCTCACCCTCTATCTTGTTCAGTCATAAAGATGCACTCAATCATGTCAGTCTCATGTCTCATTGTTGGACAGCATCCTGGGAGGACAAGCTAAAGCAAGGCTGTCATATTTTCTACATAGTTGTACCTGTGTGTGTCAGAAGCACTGCCCAGGTTAAATCACATCTGCTCAGCTCTCACAGCACCAAGCCAATATCGTTTGAAATTCATCCTTATGATGGAAACACAAAGCGATTTATCTTCAGATTCATCCTGACTAATGCTAATT
Source organism: Pseudamia nigra (assembly GCA_029823295.1). Taxonomy (NCBI): domain Eukaryota; kingdom Metazoa; phylum Chordata; class Actinopteri; order Kurtiformes; family Apogonidae; genus Pseudamia; species Pseudamia nigra. The sequence continues at coordinate 762 of JAQQAE010008082.1, read as the reverse complement.
GCAGTTTAGTGTTAATTAATCCAAAGTACAGTTCACTCACAAATTAAATTTAACAGTCAGTGGATCACAGCAGATGAACAGTATGTGGTCCTGTTGCATCATTGAATTTTATTTTTAATGTAGCACATTAATGCCCCCAGGCTTCTCATTCCCATTGGAGGAATAATGAGACTCTCATGTCAGAAAGCACTTTAAATTAAGTAGGATTATAAGAGGTCAGGGTAATGATCCAGTCATTTAGAAGATTAAGGGAAGTCACATTCATTTTATACTGAATGCTTTCTGTGGATCAGCACCGTCAACTCATATATTTTGCTAATTTATTTTCATGAGTCTGCATGAGAAAACGGATATCAGTATTCTGCTGTTGAGGCAATTTGAATATTGAAAACTGTTAAACTTTGTTGCTAGCATGCCTTTGAGGTCGTGTATATTTCAAATACACAACCTTATTCTAAAGCTTCTGATAAAGCTGTTTAAGCAACATTTTGATTATTTTAACAGCTGATGTCTGCAGTTCCTTCAGCTTTACCTCATCTGGTTCAGCATCTTTTAGGCCATTGTTCAGCAACTGGACTGATGTGTTTTTTTAAGGATGTTTTGCCATTCATCCAAGTGGCTTCTTCAGTTCTGTCATCTTGGATGAATAGCAAAATGTCTTCAAAAAAGCAAATCAGGCCAGTTGCTGGTGGCAGTAGACTTTTTGACAAGAACATTCAACAAGGTCTTAGAGAGTGAGAGGATGCTGGAGGAATGGAGGAG
>JAQQAE010008081.1:0-15438 GCA_029823295.1 Pseudamia nigra | reverse complement strand
ATTTCAGTTTAATGGTTGTTTGCAATAAATTGCTTCCTCAAAATTTTTTCTTGTCTCACTCCCATTTCTTCTTTGTGCATTTTGAAGAACGACTTAAAACCTTCTTAAGACCCAACAGTCTAAAATGTACATTTTTGCAATTTTTCAATTGGTCTTAAAATTTTGATCAGGAGTGTATGATCACGTTTGTTTGTCCATTTGTTAGCAGGATGATGCAAAAACCATTTTCCTAAGCTCATTTTTTGATATTGTTATTTCGTAGGCCGGATTACTCAAATTATTATTTTCCTTTTTCAGGTCTTGTGTGTAAGTCTTTTGGTTTTGCCTTTGTCGTGTGTTTTCTTGTTTTTCAGCCTGGCGTACTCTAATAAGTCTTTCTGACAGTCAGAAGGCTGTGTTCATTTGTTTTAAAAGTTGCTACAAGATTTATTATAATGTGAAAATTTGATCACGGCGCGAAGCCTCAGGAGCCACAGGTGTCAGAACTTTTGGTCAATGCTACCTTACCTCATCACAACTTCATCAAACACTGCCTGATGTAGTGTCATTTTAAGCTCTTAAAAACAACTACATCCATCTAAATAGTTTGAAATAAATTGAACCTGGAAAGGTCAGACTCCATGGGTGGGAGGACCTGTCTGTGCTCGCCATGTCCTCTGCATCTTCTTCTCCCACACCATCCAGCTGCATGTCCTCTTTCACCACATCCCTAAATCTACTCTTTGGTCTTCTACCAATATATCCACTATACCTCCTCAGCACACGTCCAAACCATCGCAATCTGGTCACTCGAATTGTCTCCAGAATGTCCAACCTGAATGTCCCTCTGAGGTGCTTGTCTTTAACCATGTCCATCTTCATCACCTCCAAACAGAATCACAACCTTTCCTTCATTCCTCACACTTTTCTCCTCCCACTCCACGTTTCCTGTACAGTGGTCTCTCATTCATCGCACGTTCTAAAAATAACCTGCGATCGGCGAAATCGGCGAAGTAGATTCCAATGGAAAAACTCGCTCCGGCAAATGCATGATTCACACAACAAACGCGATGCTGAAACGGACTGAATTCGTTAACCGGGCACCACCGTATTTGTCTGAAGGCTGTAAAACTCCTCAACACACATTTTATGCACTATTCTCACACACACATTAACATTTTCTCACATTTCTCTTATTTAAACACTCTGAAAATTCAAACGGATCAAGTGAGAAATCTTGATCTGAGTCCACAGCCTCAACTAGATGTTGCAGGGTGTTGTGGGTCCAGGGGGCCTTGAACGCGCGGTTGATGCCTTGGCCCATGGGCTGAATCAGCGATGTAGTGTTTGGTGGCAGAAATTCGATTTGCACAGCATCATAAGACAAATCATCATAAGACAAATCATCAGCGTGGCCTCCGGCGTTGTCTACGAGCAGAAGCACTTTAAAGTTTTGTCCTTTTCCTCTCAAATAACACTTGACCTCTGGGATGAAACACTGTTTGAACCAATCAAAATTGAGCGGTTTTGTAATCCAAGCCTTCGAGTTGTGCATCCAGTAAAGGGGTAACGCATTCTTCTTTTTGTTTTTTAGGGCTCTGGGATTTTTTTTGACCTGTAAATAAGCCCTGGTTTTATCATAAATCCAGCAACATTTCCACACATAACCAGTCACACGATCTTTTTGGGCCTCAGATCCTGGGGCTTTGGCTTCGTCCTGCATCATAAAGGTGCAAGAGGGCATTCGTTTCCAAAATAAGCCTGTTTCATCCATATTAAATCCTGTTCAGGTTTATATTCCCCTTCCTCGATGATGGCTTTAAATGTGTTCACGTTTGCCTCTGCTGCAGCGGGATCCACACCGACGGCCTTTCTGTGCACAGAAACACTGCTGAGTCCAAAGCGCTTCTGAAATTTGTCAAACCAGCCCTTGTTGGCACTAAACGGGCCTGGATCTGTGTGAAAAGCCCTCGTCGACGGCCTGGCTCCTCGTTGTCATGTCATCGCTGTCAGCAAAGGTTTCATAAAGCTTTTTAGCTTTTGTGCGGATGACGTTGGTTTCCGGCGTAACGTTGTTTTCCCTGCAGTCGCTGATCCACAAAGCTAAAGCAGACTCCGTCCTCACCACGGTTTTGTTGCAGACACTTACAAACCTTTTTGCTTCCTTGTTAAAACTTTTTGCTGCTGTCGCCCTCATGTTATTTTCCTCCTTCTTTATGTAACGAACCGAAGATTCGTTTATTCCGTCGTGGCGCCGACAGCCGTGGAACTTCCACCTTCCTTCAGCATGTCCACAAGTTCAACTTTTTGTGCAACAGTTAGCATCTTCCTCTGCCTTTTGGCTGTGACGGTGCCTGAGTCGGCGCAGACGCTTTGTCGACATTGTGGGTTTTTGTTGGAGAGAAAACTTGCAAACGTACAGCACTTCAGAGTCACATTTGCCAGCGATGGAACGTTTGTGTCAGTTTGGCGAACTGATCGCATTCTGCACAGTACAGTACATGAGACACAGCACGGAGATTGACGGGTCAACACAGCGTACAATTTCTCGTGCACTCACTCGCAGAGTTGAAAACGGCTGCCATGACGGTAGGTGTCTGAAGGTTCACGGTGTCCAAGGCGTGTGGTTTTCCTTCTGTCGACTGGACGGGACATTTGGTTTGAAGACCTTCTGCTACCGATCCACGGAGCTTCTTCAGTGAGGTGCATCTGCATTTGGAGCTTATTTGACCACAGAAATATCACAGGAGCGAGAGCCTGCATTTCAGATTCCTTCAACATCTGCTACTGGTAAGAAAAGAACAAACATAATATCTTGACAGCGTGAGGTTGTAACCCGTGTTAAACTGGTCACCAGTTTATATCCGTTCACCACAAATGAGCCGCTACTAGCTTGTTTGCCACATCATAGACAACACCATTAAACTCACGCACCTTCTTACCTTAAGATCTTAAAGGGATGAAGATTTATGGAACACATGATAAACATTAAAGACACTGACAACTCATGAGCAAACTTCATTTTAACTCTATGCATTTTTAGAGCCAGTCCCCCCAGTGGCTTTCAGTGGTATTACAACTCATTGCATTGTCCCTGTCTACGATTTCAGATCAACCATTGTGAGCAAAATGATGCAGGAGACTGATTTAATTAAACTCACCTAATCCTGTTGGAAACGTCGTCGTTCTCGATTAACCCCTTCTGCAGTTGTTTATTATTTTGTATGGAAATTCAACAGCTACACTGAAAATAATGTTTGCTGGATCCGATTTGGATTAACAAGATTAACTCCTGAATGATTAATTTTCTTATGTTGTAATCAGATAATCAATTGCTTCAGTGATGATCGTGACCCCATTAAACATAAGAGAATCAGATCTTTGTGTAAGTTTGCACTGACGGTGTGGTGAGATGGTCTGTTCTGAACATATGGCTCATAAATGACATTTCTGCCGTTCAGAGACACGAGGGCATCACTGATCACATCAGTGTTGCTTAAGCACCACGGGGGGAAACAGTCCGGCCTGTTGCAGCGTGTCATGCTACATCCTTCCCGAGGCAGGACTTTCCTCTCAAACTTGAATAATCAAAGGCCCGTTATTGTCTCAAACCACATCAAACTGATTCCAGCATGTGATAATCCCTCAGATCTAGTGGAAATCAGTGTGGATGGGAACACAGAGTAAAGGAAACATTTTCTCAACTAGATGCATCATAATAATAATAATAATGGGGGGGAGGAGGGGGGCTGGGGCAGACCCAGGACACACTGGAGGCACTGCGTCTCTCAGCTGGCCTGGCGACACCTGGGGGTTTGGGCTGCTGCCTCCGTGACCCTGACTAGGAGAAGCAGAAGATCATCGATGGATGGACGCCAATAAACACATTTTTACGGTGAAGAAAGAATGTGGTTTAGATCAGTATTACTAAATACTGTATAGTATTTTTTTATCACAGCTGTAGGGAGGGGTATTACTTCACGCCTCCATCCAGAGATGCATTAATTTTACAAGTTTAATTGATTTCATGAATATATTTGTTTTGATGCAAAGTCAGCGTGTTGTTTAAAGCCCTCTCAAGCACATCCAAACGATTCTCAGTGGGTGAAGGTGTGAACATGATGCTCCCTGAACCACCCTCACTATTTGAGCCCCATAAATCCTGGCCTTGTCCTCTTGGGTTGTAAATTCAGTATCCCAGCTCCTCCAGGGGGCACTGAGGCATTCCCAGGCCAGCCAAGCAGGGTAAACCCTCCAGCGTGTCCTAGTTCTGTCCCAGGATGTCCTCTCAGCTGGACATGCCCAGACCACCTCACCAGGGAGGACATCCACACCACAACAGGCGCCACCCTTGTTTCTAGATGATTAAATTTGAATATGTATCCCAATCAAAATTCTATTCAACCAAACAAAACTGAAATGTCCGAGTGTAAGTGAATGCAGCATGTGGTGATGTGATCCTGTAGCACAGGGGTGCTCATTACATCGATCGCGGGCTACCGGTAGCTCGTGACGGTAGTGTCAGTAGATCACGTGCCAACCTATCATCCATCCTGTCGCTTGATTGATTTACAGGGCAGCCAGTCAAACGACATCTGACTTTCTAACACTTAGGTCACTGCACATGCACAAACAACCTATGCTAAGTGCAGCAAAATTAACAAGCTAGACAGGAGTTACCTCCAATTTGTAGCCCTCGGTTTTCTCGGGTATAAAAATGAGTGGGGGAGCTGGACCAAGTAAGAAGACAAAAACTTATCACTTTCTCACGGAACGAGAGGAGGACTTTTTTTCACGATTGTCAGCAGTCATTGTTCACAACGTACCTCAAAAGTGAAAGCCGCCACCGAAACATCGTTCCAGGTGAGTCGAATCATCAGCCAAAACTCAGGTAATGACAAATGTACATAATGTGCAATATTGGCTCATGTCTGTGAAGATGCTCCGTCGTCCAGGTCATGGTATTCAAGGCGTGTGGTTTTCCTTCTGTCGACTGGACTGGAAATTTGGTTTGAACACCGGCAACTGCGCTGGAGGGGTGCCCCCCCACGCCCCCCCACGCCGCAACGGGAGGCCCGGGGAACGTTAGTGCCGACGGGGAGCCGACCATCACCATGTCACATGCACACACGCTTCACCAGTCAAACCAAATTTCCAGTAGGTAGATCATTTTGACTTGGTCATTTTATAAGTGTGAGCCCCCCTGCTGTAGCATGTACAACAGACAGTGGCAGGAAAAGAAATGCATCAGCAGCAGAGTGTTCCACACGATATAAAAAATAAAATTTAAATAGCTTTTCTACCTTTCACTTGTTTGAATTGAATTGCCCTTGTCAGATTTGTAATATCAAATTATCGGTTGTAGTCCAAACAAGAGCCACCCTTCTCTTAATCTGCGCCCCAGCCCGGCCACCCCACGGACATTTTTCCAGACCCGCCTGTGACGCAGAGCCCCTCCCAGATGGCCATGCTTCTCATATGACACATCCACATTCTTGTTCTTGTGTTCATTAGTCCAGTACAGGGTCCACATTGTCTGTCTGTGCCATGAGGGAAGATAAAAGAGAAGCTACTCGCAGTATCAGTTATGGGTTAGCATGCTACTTAAAGGTTTGATCACCAGCCTGTAGATCAATGGTTGAACTTTCTCGGCAAGTGTCTCAACTGCTTCGTTCCACATGGTCTGACCTACAGCTGCATTGATGGCTCGTATTCACCCTGCTGTCTTCCATTCAAGCTGATTTGGGAGAAAGGTCACAAACCACGCCCACATCCTCAGAATATGTGTAAATCAGTGACTCCCTGAGCTGAAAACCACGCCTACGGAAACAGGATCATATAACAAGCATGCACTGTATTTCAAGTGGTCTAAGAATAAGCAAGAACTTTACCTGATGTGCAGCGTGATCCGAGGTGCTTTGAGGCAGTACGGGGGTTAAACGGGTAACTGACAGCTGTTATTACCCAGATCACATTTCAGACTCATTTGTACATGGCTCTACTCTTCCACTCCACGGTTTGACACAGAAGCTTAGAGAAATAGTTTTCACTTTCTCAAAGGTCGTCTGCCTTTATGCTTCGCCTTTTGACTTTGACAGTCGTACGAGCTGCAGGAAGAATGGGCAGACTTTTACGTCACGGCATTTGTTCTTCAGATCACATCTCCTGCAGCTTTAAATTAGGTGCAGTTAATAATATTGCACCACCATCCTTACAGAAGGACTGTAATAATGTGTGTTTGGCTCTTCATTAAAGCGAATTAGTGGCTCTCTCTCATCCATGAATCATAATAATAATGATAATAATAACACTGTAATCTACTTCATGATCCATAACAATAAAGATACGGTGAAAATAGAAACGCATTAGTAGCACTCCCCAAATTTTCAGAGGAGCCTATGTTCTATTGAGAGGAGTCAGACTCCCTCTGGCTCCGGTGGATTCAGATCTCTGTTATGGAGTTTCTCCCCAACTCATTGATGATGAATCCTCACAACTGTGACACATGATGTGCCTTTGTGGCCTGCAAAGCCACCTGGGAGTTGCAGGCTGCCACCTCCCATTAGAGGATCATCTGAGATGCATCGGCAGCTGAAGTGCAGCGGTGCACCATCACCCCACATAGTGAAAAATGCTGCCAAACTTTCTCTGTTTTCTCCTCCTGTATTATTTGCAGATGAAACACAGCTCTAGCAGGCAATAACTGCACTGATTTCAGTATAAAGGGGCGGCATCTTCCTGCATTTATTGTTTTCTGTACTTTTATGTTAAAGCTCTCAGACAGTGTTGAAACTCATTATTTTCCTTTCTGGTTGTTCAGGAAAAAACAATACTCACCCGGACATTGTGTGCGTCTCCCACGAGATAGAAACTGTTCAATAAAAAGTGACAAAATACCATATTTTCAAGTGAAGTGGAGGCAGGAAGCTGACAAATTCAAATTGAAAAACATGAGAGATGAAAAAGCTCCAAAGCTTTCAATCGTCAAGTAATAAACAGTAAAGTGAGTGGCTGTTCAACATCTCCACACACATGGAAAAAGGCCTCCACGGTGCACTGCTCATCAACCAAATGGTCTTTAAAGGCATTTTCCAAATCTGCCTCTAATCTGTCTGAAATGCAGTTGGAGTGAAAAGGCAATTATGCCATATTTTCCTCCCCTGTAAGTTCAAATAGTCCACTGCCCTTAACTGAAAATGGCACAGAGTTCCATCCTGGTCCGTCCATTGGCGATGTTGTCCCAAAGATAAGAGCATTAAAGTCACATCTGGAATGTTAGCATGTATGTCCTGGTGTTAACTTTCAAACCGGGTGCATTTTGCTTCCTAGTGACTTCAAAATAGGGGAAACTGAAAAGGTCATAAACGACACCTCACAGTTCTCTTCAGAATCCGAACAGTGTTTATTGTCATTGTTAAATGTTTCCATTAACAACGAGATTACATTTACTCCCACCGAGGGGGGGGGCAGCGACAGACATGCCCCTTTCAGCAGTTGGGGGAAAAGGGGGGGGGGTACAATAGGAAAAAGAGTTTTAAAAGCACCGTTTCCAGAATTAAGCTCCATAGGAAGCAAAGTTATGGTCACGTAGGGAAAAAAAAACTTCACATGCACAAATAGCAGACAAGTTACTACACAAACATTCATGAACACAGCAATAAGTATCACAGAGACGTGGGGTGTGTGTGTCAGTGTGTAGTAGTGTTCGCTGGATGCATTGTGTCTCATCAGTTCTGAAAGTCAAGAATCCTGAATCAGAGCATTTAGTCCAGGTGTTAAATTCCATGACAGTTACCATGGCGACCTGACTTCATGTCACAGTGTTGGTGTAAGTAGGGAGGGAAAAAGCCAAAACTTTGTTTCTCACTCCATCTCTTTCCTAGAGGTTTTCGTTTGTAAGGATCCGAAACGTAAACAAGATAACACAGCCTTACTTTCAGAGGCAGAATAAGACTTTTAGAACCTCTCATTCCGATTCTGTGTGTTGATGATTTGCAGACCTTAAAATCGATTCTTGGGGAGCTTCCATCAATTTCGAGATATTAACCACTCTTCAATTTAATTTAGAAATCGTCCCATTCTGCACCACCGGAGCTCTGCCCAACTGCTCCACGTGGAGACAAAGCTTCGCCGGGTCGGCTTTTTCAACAGCCTTGTCCATCTTCTTTTGTTCTCAATCCACCAGGAAAACACCCGAGCCAATCAGCAGTAATCCTGTGATCATAAATCCAAACAGGTAGATGTCCTCAACATCTTCAATCGATTGATACGAAAGACACATGAGCTTCCAATTGTCCCACGCATCCCTCATGTACCCCACAGCCACTGTGCCCCGTGGGCACTCGGGTTCCCCCAGACCCGTCTTTCTGTTTGAAAAGATGGTGTCAATTTCATTTGAGGCCCAGCTGACCAATTCCATAGTTCTTTTAAGTTTGGTCCGAGATGCACTGAGATGAAGCAGACAGAGCGAGGATCAGCGGGGAGGCAGAGAACAGAAAAGTGTCCGTTGTCTCTAAAAGCCAAAAAAATTCTATCATAAAATAATATTTCTTAAACATTTTTACAGGAACACATTCTTCCGGATTCTTCCAGGGCATTTCATCAAAAACTGGGTCATAATAGGTGTGATTATCATTCAGAAGATCTGCGACTGCAGTGTGTACTTGAAGGTGAGCCTGGACAGTCATTTCATTTGGGTGAAGTCGGTGGATCTGGTTCTCATTAGCACCATTTCTGAAACGTCACCACTCGAAGACACGATGCAGAAGAGAAGGAAGGAGCCACGTATTGTCACCTTGTACCTGCTCCTCCTGCGCTCGCTGTTCTGCTGATGGCATCACATTCACCACCCGGGCGAAATCTCTCTCCCCTTTTCTGAAACGGTGACTTTTCCAATTCATGAAGAGGCTGGAGTTAGACTCGACCGGGGGAAAGTGAGACTTTAAGCCTTCAACTCGGGTAAACGTGGTCAAATCTGTACCAACCGTCTGACGGGATCAGAGTTTTGGCCTGACCTTACTGTAGGACAGTCACATTCACAGTCACACAGGCACCTCGTTTTTTTTTTTGCTCTGAGATGAAGAGATTAATCAGATCCAAGCCAAAATTTGTTCAGCCTGGTTATGAGACCTTGATGAAATGCTTCACTGATATGGAATTACATATTTCTGAGAGGAAGGATTACTCACTAAACCTATCACACTCATGAAAAGTGTCATATTTTATGATATGAAATGGATCCTGGGCAGTGAGCACCCCCCATGAAACAAAAAATAGTTTTAAAATAGTTTTCGTAGGGGGCTATCAGGATGAACAGAAATCTATTCCAGTCTCGTCCTAAAGTCCAGTGTCTTAAAGGGGCTGTATGTATTTTTCTGTTACTAAGCAGGTCCGCAGCCCTGAAAAACCAAGCTGAAGTATCCAAATTCTCACTTCAGGGTGAAAACACAGTGCTCCTTTCCAGAAAACCTGACCCTCATACAGTGGTGCCTCATCATACGACTTTTTCATGACACGAGTAAGACATCGAGCAAAATTTTGTCCCGTCACACGAGCAAATCCTCACGTTACGTGTAAAATAGAGGAGCGTGCGCTACTCGCCCGCTGCATGGAAATGTAGATGTGAAACTGTTTGTTCCAGCGTTTTACAGTATTTGAGCATTTAGAGTTATTCTTTACTTTTTGTTTCCGTCTTCCATGGCTCCCTGGATCCCGGCTTCAGCCTGTGCCTTCCTCCTGTGGTCGTGACCTGCATTTTCCCCACTTCATCCTCTCCCTGTGTCGGTTCCCATCAGCCTCCGTCTCCGTCTACTCTGTCCACACAGCTTCTGCATTCTGACCTCACTTTTCTCCTTGTGCCACAAACTCTGTTAACTGCTTTTGTCTTCATTGACTGTCCATTATGGCTAAGTGGCTAATAAACGTAGCAGTCCATGTTGTATCATCAACTTCACATCACACACCAGATTTGCATGGCCACACCCACTTAAAGAGACAGCAGGGTCTTGGAACAGATCAATTCATTTTACATGCATAAACCCGTCCCGTCGCACGAGTTTTTCATGTCACGAGTGTGACGCCGAAACAGATTAAACTGACGTACCACTGTACAAGTTGTTTGGATTTCTAGATATGTTATGTCACAACTATACAATTATAATACGGTTGTCCAGGACTCACCAAACCCAAAAGAACCTGGGTCAATGTGCAAGGCATTTTACATGATGGAATCCACAGCACAGACAGGAAGCAGCGAGTGTTGGAGGAATGTAAGCAGGTACAGCAGCAAACCTGGTAGGTGTGATGTAATCCCTGCATCTGTGCGTCACGTTGGGAAGAGCTTTGATGTTTTTGTGAATGAGTCTGGTTATGAATGGTGTGGGCTCAAGTTTGTTAATTTCGTGCAGCATCGTAGTGAATGAGTGGGCAGCTGTTGGTGGAGACGTGACGTGGCTGAGGGCAAGTCCTGATTTAATCGTGGTAGCTTCAGAAGCCAGATCGTCTGTGTTCGCATGGCCACAGGTCACACAGCTGAGTGCAGTCACAGTAAGTTACCATGGTCTGGTCTCTGTTGGCCTCAGCGTAGCCTCCCTTTTGGAGTTCGTACGGGGGGTTGTTAGTGTGGTGTGAACATGGCTGGTGCGGTCGGCTCGGGAGCACTGCTGAAGCTGCGGGTGGACTTGTCAGTTGCTTTACTTTGCAGTCTTGCAGTATTTAGGTGCATAAATACCAACCATAACTAGCGCCTGAAGACTCAGAGTAGTTTAGTAAGCGTCTGTTTGGCAGATAGAGGGACGGAGCTACGGTGGCGCCGATGCTGTGCTGGTGTGGCTGCGTGGGCATCACATGTGTGAATCAAGTGAGTTCTGTTAAGGCAGGTAAACAGCTTAGCATTTGCTACTGTGGGTAAGTGAAAGGATGAGTGTTGAAGAGTTTCTGTAATCTCAATCAGATGAGCCGCTGGGGGCTGCTCCCATGAGCAGTTGGTTTGTATCGCTGAGCATCACTGAGTATGTCGGTGATAAGAGAAAGAAGGAAAACATGAGATGCATCTTAAAGGCTAATCTGACTGAACTGGGTGTTTTAAAACCTGCAGCTCATTCTGTTGAGGGTAGTTCCACTAGCGGTGGTTTATCATTCGAACAGCGGAAAGAACTGTTGCTCCTGCAGACAGAGAAGCTGAGTTTAAGAGGCTGGAGCTAGAGGACCAGTGGCAGAGATGTCCCTGGTTGCTCTGGTGGGTCATATACTTCTGTTAATGCCTCAGTTTAGTGAGACAGAGCCAGACATGTTCTTGTCATTGTTTGAGTGTGTAGCTGAATGAGGCAGTGACTGACTCTGCTTTTGAGTACGTGTTGATGCACAGCGCTGTCCAGGACTGCAGACGACTGGAAGAAGGTGGTATGTACCGGATAAATCTGAACGTGCCAAAAGAGGTAAGATGTTAGACTCCTCAAAAGAAGAGGGGGCTTTGGAAAGCAAACTGTCTCAGATATAATGCCAAAAGGGGGCGTAGCGGGGGCCAGAATAAAAACTCGGGAGCTTGTGCTGCTGCGTCTGTGGATTCTCCATGTTTCCTTGTGTCAACAGGACTGCAGAGCAGCCTGATTTTCCTGCCTTTGTTTCCATGCGTCCATGGTGGGTAGTGACACCAGCGTACCAGTGACACTGTTGCTTCTGATTCATATATAGTAAGTTCTGTGTTTGCATTTTCTAATGACTCTAGTACTGGAGATTTTATGATGCAGGACGTGGGGTTAAGTACTGAGCCTGTTCCGTTACATTCCCTGGTCATTAACTGTGGTTTGGTACAACGGTGAGGTTGCCATGGGGCTGCATCCTGGGCTGCCGACTGAAGGCGTGGACGTCATCCTTGGTAACGGTTTGGCTGGTAGCCGTGTGTGGGCAGATGGTCCACCACCGCTACCCTGGTGAGAACGTTTCCCTGAGGTGTTGACAGTTTCTTGTCACTGTATGTGTCGAGCACAGGGGAAACCTGAGCAGGGCGAACAGGTGAGTGAGGTGTCACTTTTCCTGACACTTTGTCAACTGTATCTCATTGTGACATTGTGGCAGAGCAGACGGCTGACCCTCCTCTGAGTTTGCCGTTTGAGGAGATTCTGTCTTCGGAGGAAGGAAAGAGCGCAGCCAGTGGTTACTTGTTGCAGAATGAGCTTCTGGTGAGAAAGTGGTTGCTGTATGCAAAGGAATTTATGGGTAGGCCAGTGTTACAGGCTGTTACAGATTGTTGTGCAAGAGTTTATAATCATGACATAAAATCTGCTTCTGCAGAGGCAACTGTAGCGAGTCGGTCCTTTGCCGGGGAGGGTGATGGTGTAGAAGCACCTGATGAGAGCCTGTTGCATGGCAGAACTCTGAAACCTCATGTGACGTAGGGGCCCTGTTCGTGGACAGAAGTGCTGAATTGTCTGATTCTGAACAGTCCATGTCTCTTCGGTGGCACACCAAGCAGGACCCACCTTACAGAGCATGAGATCGATGTAGGCGATGCTCAGCCCATGTGCCAGCGTTTCTACTGCATTTCCAACCAGAAACTTAACATAAGGGATTCAGAAATTAAATACATGTTTGATAGTGGGGTTGCAGAAACTCATCCTCGAGCTGGGCATCTGTTCCTGGTGGAGAAGTCTGACAAAAGTCTGTCGCAAACTTAACTCAGTCACCAAGCCTGATCCTTATCCTCTTCCCTGAATGGAAAATTGCACAGATCAGGTTGGTTCCGCCCGGTTTGTTAAGTTCTATCTGCAGAAGGGTTATCGCTAGCTCCCATTGTCAAAAAGAGCAAGAGATCTCAGCCTTTATATTCACACACTGAAATGAGATTTGGATTACGTAATGCACCAACGCCTCATGAACATGGTCGTGACGCGGTGCCGGGCTGTGCTGTTCATTTAGACAACGTTGTTGTTTACAGTGATACATGGGAGGAAAACCTGGCCCATATCAAGACCTTCTTTGACCATCTCAGTGATAACTGACTGTAAACTTAGCAAGTGTGAGCTTGCTAACGCTACTGTCACATATTTGCGTAAGGTTGTTACACTGTCAAAAGCTCAACTCTGAGCACCAGTCGCTATTAAAGGTCCAGTGAACGATGCTTGCAAACCAGCTAGTGGCCCATGTTTCGTTACAGTTCATGGTACATCGTTAGACAGGTGACATGCCAGTCAACATGGCTTACAACTTCATAGGGGCACGAGTTCATGCACTACCTCACAGACTTGACTATGGCTTGACTACATGCTAACTTGACTGTGAACTGTGAGATTACAAGCCATGTTGACTAGCAGGTCACCTAGCAGGTAATCATGTACCACAGACCGCGACAAACCACAAACCACCGGCTCCTTCAAGATTCAATGTTTATTGTCACATTAAACAGGCCGTCGCACGGTACTTGCATCATCCACCGGACCTTCAACGTGCAGCAGATACACAGTCCACCTCCTTTGCTGTTTGCAGTCACAGTTGTGATCATCGTGGTGGACGGTGTGTCCTGCTCGATGCACACTGGTGCCTGGCATCGTTGTTGGCTGTTGTTGTTGAGCCACACTCAGCTGCCATGCTAACACAGCTGCACAGCGCAGTAGTCATAGCAACACGACCAGAAATACAGAAGAAATAGAAATATTTGTTTAACAGCAGCCCCCACTGGATTTTATTGTTGACAAAGAAAAGCAGAGAAGCTCCTCCCCTCGCCCTGGAACTGGACGCTCCAAATAATCCCTCGCTGCTTCTGCGCTTGTGTTTTCATTCTAAAATAATTACAGACTATTTTGAGTTATGATGATGCGAAGCTAATGTGGAGGCGCCTCGGATTAAAATGAAATCACTGCAAATGAGCATGACATGGGGATTTTAAAGGACACATTCTAGGAACACGAGCATTAAGTTGTTTAACCACGTGGCTATTTTAATGTAGCATCATTCTTCAGTCGTACAATGTGGATTTTACATTAACAAACATCAATTTGAGGGACTTTGCAAACATTCTTACTTAGAACTGTTCCTTTTTTCCTTTGATTCAAATTTTCTAAATTTCATGGATTATTGTTGGTAGGAGGCGGGGTCATGTGGTGCAGTGATTTTCAGCCGTATGAAGTCTCATGCATTTTTAAAGAGCCTCCTGTAAAACGTTAGCGTCTGTGGTGAAACCGTGAATCACCCGGACACTGAGTCAGTCGCTGGGTTTGGAAAACGCCACGGAACAGGAACACTGTCGCCGTGACACTTTATTGTCTCGCTGTTCACACACTAACAAACGAGCTGAGTTTCTGCTGCCTCCTGTGAACCGTGAACCGTCGCAGGGCTTTTCTTCTTTGTTTTTGGTGAAACAGTCATGAATAAACATTAACTCATATTTGTATTTCACGTGTGAAGCAGAAAAGCGGAAGTTCTGCATCAACTTTGTTGTTTCCTGCTCATTTCATGCTCTTTTTGTTGTTGTTATTGTCGCACACAGACAAATGCGATGTCTGCAGTCTTTATTCAGGTCGGGAACTTGAACCTGCATATCTGTCAGACTAATATTTGTATTTTAAAACTATATTTTTAGTATTTCCTCTAAGGATAACGGCGTGCATTGAGTGAAACAACAGTTACAGGGTATTTGTGGGAAAAGCTGGTTTAAGACTGACTGACAGGGTAACGATGTTTTGTGCATCATGTGTGATTGACAGAAGCACAAAGCAGCACAGGGTGATGAAAGCGGCCCAATCAGCTTGGACCTGCATTAATTAAAATAATGGATGCTGCGACATGGTGGAAGCTCATTTATCCTTTGGAAAAGTTCCTATTTAGCAGCAAAATTTTGCATTTCCAGACGTCAGAACATCCGGAGGCAAACAAACGAGGAAAGTTTATTCTGTTGTGTTCAGTTGCGTTTTTGACTTTCTGTCGAGTCAGTCTTTGAGTTTAGTGAGTTTAGTGACATAAATTGAAATGAGTGGGGTCGTCCTAATTTTTTATTTTATTTTTTTTTGTCCGTGTGCACATCTGGAAGCAGGATTAAGCAAAAACTACTGCTCTGAACAAACTGGTGGAGGTGGGAGGCGTGCAGGGTGGGAAGGAGAGGAACATGCGTTTCTCGTGGGGTGAGGGGTCAGGGCTGGGGTCACAGTAGGGTTAGGGTCGGAGAAACCCGGTGCATACACACAGACTGTTTTATACCGTTAGATTGGGTAGAACCGTACAGATGTCACGGGTTTACTTTGGCGAGTCTGGCGCCGTACTGAGGCACTAACGCTACGGCGCCAGAAAAGGGGGTCATGAGTGGGTGCAGTCCAAGCTCCCAACACTAGGGGGAGCAGAGTACTTAAATTCTGACTGAGCAGGTATTTATGCACGTATTCTTACATTTTTAAACCTGTTATCAGTGAAAGTGACGTTCAAAAAATGATCAGTGACTTGTACTGTGCAAATGTGACAAAGGAGAGCAAT
>JAQQAE010008080.1:0-15439 GCA_029823295.1 Pseudamia nigra | reverse complement strand
AATAATAATAATGAGTAAATGTGCAGGTAGGGGTGTGTAATACATACTTTATATGGGAGTTTGTCGTGGGTCCAGAATGGATTCATTGATTTTACATGTATTTTTATGGAAAAAGTTGCATCTGACAACAACTGATTCGGATAAAGGCTGTGACGCCGGAACGGATTGTCGTCGTTATCCGAGGCACCACTGTAATTATAAAAATCATATAGTTTCAGTGTGAATGCAGGCTTAAAGACACGCTATGATGTAGCAATACACAAAAAATAAAGAGCAGAAAGAACAAAATAATCAAGAACCTCCAAAACTAATGAAGAAAACTACAATATATTGCAGGAGACATACTGTGAAAATTAAAAGTTCAGGCTGTATTTTGTAACTGATCCAGAAGCTTTAAATGTAATGTATGAGTAGAAAAAGTATTTTTGATGTATGTAGTCATCCTCAGCCTGTCGTCCAAGAAGCTCCAGACCCAACAGAGCCACCTAAACCATCCTGGGATAATGTACCACGGAGCCTACATGATGGAATCCATGGCACAGGCAGAGAAAGCATGTGGTCAACAGCAGTTTATTTACTGTACATTTAAAGCAACAGACACTGAAGCTGCCTGTCTGGTGCAGGGCTGAAAAGCAGCATCTGTATCACTAAAAATTCTTATTCTCCTCTCAGAGCTCTCCTCTCAAAATTTCCATTGAGAAGTTTTTATATTTGGAGTGATTTAGAAGAAGTCTCAGAGAGACTCCAAACAAGGACTGAACTAAAACCTTTACCTCAGTGAGGAGGCAGAGTTGACCCTGTTGATATGTATGACACATGATTTACAGTAAAGTGCTGTGATTGGTTGATCACACCTGTCCAAAACCAGGCTTTCAGATGAAAATGGAGAGAATGAACAGAGGATCAACAGGACTAATCGGAGACGTCTATGTCTACGTTCACACTGCATGTCTCGATGCTCAATTACCATTTTTTACTGAATTTTTTTTGTATGGCTGTTCACATTATATTTTAAAAGCAACATCCATCAGACGCCAGTGTGAATCAATGATAGCAATGAAAGAATCAATGATAGCAATGAGTTATATAACTGTTTATTAAAGAGCTATATTGTGTGAAGACATTTTATTCTTGTTCAGCCTGATCCTGTAGATCTCTCCTTAGCTCCAAAATAAGTTTAAAAAAAGTACTTTTACAAAGCATAAAAACTGTATGTGTTTAAGCTGAGCTAGGCTTGGAGTTATGGTTAGGGTTAGGACAGGGGTCAAGAGACATTTTTGGACGGAAAGACAAAAAAAGTTTCTAGAGCTGCAGATAGTATTGCAACCCTTTACGTATCACATGCCATGATGTTTTAGCTGGCAACATGTCAACACAATCTGGTTAGTGTTTTATTAATTTGTTTATTCATTTGTTTATTACCTCATTATTTTTTTCTTTATTTTTGCTCAATATACTTAATATTTTGTTCATTTTTCTCATTTATGTTCATTTTGCACATTATTTGGATAATTGTTTGCTCATTTTTGTTCAGTTTTTAAGATAATTTTATTTATTTTTGTAAATTTAATTTCTTTGGATTATTTTTGGGAACTGTTGTTAATTTTTATGGATTATGTTGCTCATTATTTTTATGTATTTCTGTTACATCCATTTGCTTGACTATGCTGTTCATTTTGTTGGGTATTTGGTTAATTGTTTTATAATTTTAATAATTTTTTGTTCATTATTTTGTTCAAATTTGTATTAATCTTGATAGATTTCTTTTCATAGTTTTGTTCACATTTTAGCATTTTTGCTTAATTGTCTTAGTTTTTTATTCATTTTTGATCATTTAATGTATCGTATTATTTAATTTTGTTAATTTTCTTGATGATTTTTTTTTTCATTTTGTAGATTATATGCATCTGTTTTGTCCTCATTTTTGTTCATTATGTAATGTTTTTTCTTTATGTTGATTTAGTGTTTATTTTGCTGAGTTTTATTTATTATAATGTGTTACTTCCATCATTGGATAAAACCTCAGGACCACCTTGGAGGGGTTAAAGAGCCACAACTGACCCTGGAGACGCAGGTTGCTGACCCCTGGGTTAGAAGGAGGTCGTTTTGGATGACCAGTTGAAGGTTCTGTGTGGTTTGCCTTCTGCCTCCTACTGAATTGTCAATGCACTGCATTTTTTATTGTATGCAATACAAGAGAGAAAAAATTTCCACAGATGAATTTACAGTCTAGAAAACATATGTATTAAATATGATACATGAGGCTTGAACTAACACAGGAGCAAAACAAAAAACAAACTGCTTTGCCATTTTGGTAAAACATGAAAACTAGTTTAGTTTCTTTTCAAATTTCACCAAACAACAGCATGTGTTTTCACTGCTAGATTCAATCTCGCCTTACTGGTCACCTCAGTAGCTCTTTAAGGGGTAACATGCTTTTATCTTTACTGGGGTCTGCTCTTCATATTAAGGGGAAATTTGCTAATCACACCCATAATTCTAAGAATCCTTTGAGAATTTCTTCACTGGGAGAAACTCTTTACAGTTTAAATTTGCATGGATATGGGTCCTGGAGTATATACCGTAGACAGGCTGGAATCAAGGAAATCTGTAGTATTTGAAGATGAAATTTAAACTATACATTCCCTGAATTTGTGAGACTTAAATTAACTTTATAAAAGGGAACAAAAGAGGAGCGTGTCTCTTTTAAGTGTAACTCCTTTTTGCTTATTCTACATACAGACCATTGGTATTTTATTTTTTGTAAGTCTTGCTGTGTGTGTTTTGTTATAAATTATGCTAACAGCAAATATGATTTTAACGATTGACATTTTTACTGACAGTGTTCCTAATCCTGACATCAGTGCACTATTAGTGGTATAAGATGCAGGCAGGCTGAAGGTGAAAGCAGCGACGGCTGACAGCAGATCTGCAGACTGACTGGGGCAGACACAAAGCAGGAGTAGTGTAAATCCTCGCGTGTTTGGAGGACGTGGTTTCTGTGGTTTTGATGGCTCCACTTACAGAACTTTAGCTTTGATTTAGCTCACAGTGACAGAAACAGCAGCTCCCAGGCCAGAGGTGTGTGAAATGTTTCATAACCCCACCTGGTATTTTATACTGCACATTAGAATATTATTTCACCGCCGCGTGGAGAGCAGAGCAAAGAGTCTGATTTCGGTCACTTTTGCAGTTCAGGTGTGGCCGTCTGTGAAATGTTTGGTTGGGCTGTATAAACTGGGCTGCTTCTGCACTGCATTTCCCAGAGTTCCCCTGTCTGTCAAAGTGCAGGAGAGCCAGTTGTCAGGTTTTCATGACAGGAAACAAAAGTAGGGAGATGCAGACTGACACGCACCAGGTCTCTGAAATGAACCGGGGACGTTGGCAGGTCTGCAGCGCTACAACCTGAATGAAACCATGGAAAACCTGATATAAGGCCTGGGGACTGAGAGCACAATGGACACTGCAGATGGAGCGTTTAGACCAGTTCAAAAACAGCTTTAGCATCACCTGCTGCCATCACAGGTAAGTTATAGATGATTCATTTGCAAAATCTCTTACATTGTTTTATTTTCAGTACAATGTACTCAACATTTCAAGCCTTTTTTTGAATTTAAAAGTGATGAATGGAGATAAAACATGCAGTGACATATTCTATCATGAGTGATGAGTTACCTTTAAAATAGTACGGGTTACAGATTAGTTACTCTGCATTTAATTACCTTTCCAATAAATGTTAAAGTGCCACTAGATATGAAAAATCCTAAGAATGTTGCCACCTTCTGTGTCCAGAAATATCCTAAAATATGACATTTTTGCTCCATGAAAACAGGTAAAGTGATAGAATAGTGATGGTATTAACCGCCAATAATTAAATGAAACTTTTTAATCTTTTTTTTCGTATAACAGATTAGAGTTTATTTTTCATTTTTCACTCTGTCATCATATCTCTCCATATGATGTAATAAAAATTATCTAAATTTACTGACATTTTACCAAATGTTATATAAATGAAAACATAAACACTTAGAAAATTTCTGTATATATTTTAATTATTTAATTTTCAGTTGTCAAAATAGATGCACAGAGACTTTCCCTTTACTCTCTTGTCTCTTTGCATCCTGGGAAGCTTCCCTCCCACAATAAAGATTTTAGACTTTCATGGCATGTTTTAACTATAATGACTCATTTCACAGTTCGCTTATGAATCATGCATTCAAATTCTAAATTCATGAACTAAATCATATCTGGTGGAAATTACCATGCTGACTCCATCTCATGACTCATGTTTGTCTTTGGTAAAAATGGAACTTCACAAAAAATGAGAAAGGCATTTTCCAAAAAAAGGACATTCTAAAAGATTAAAATAAAATTTGAAAAAATAATTATGTGCAGTTATTATTACTGAATTTAATCCAGGTAATATTAATATTGCTATGAGCGACATTTAGCTTTTGATTTGCCTTTTATGCCTACATGCTTATGATAAATGAACACTTTTTTTAGGTTTTCACATTTCTTCCTCACTAAACCAAAATTACCTCTAAAATGTGATGCATGATCTGGATTTTGTTCACGAATATGTATATTCAACCTCTATTGCCAACCATTTTCTTCATGTATCACAAGGGATAAAAATAGCACTATGTAACATTTATGCCTATATGACATATGTATATATTTTGTATATATCTCTAGAGAATTTAATATAACCCTTTTATGTGTTAGTGTCATTGTCTTTAGAAATATTTTACTGCTGGGTGTTTTTATTTTATCATTGTAAATTATTATTGTTGCCTTTGTCACAATTTTCAGGTTGACACTGCAAACACTAACACTGTATTATATTAAAAATCATAAGTGTATCAACTCAGTTTGTGTCAATTTTTTATTAAAACCAGTTTTCGAGGTAGGTCTGTGTCAGATAAGTTGACACACTGGATGCACCACAGTAAGTCTTAATCTGCTTTGTTTCTGTTTCTGACTCCGCTGTGTTTGACGACTGGATAACTTCTTTACCAATTATTCTTACAAACACACAATAAAAAATAAGACATTTTCATTTATTAAACTACCCTTAGAATTTAAATAAGTATAACTATAATTATATATGATTTTTGAATTGAGCTGGAAAAAAGCAGCAAAACAATCTACAAAATGAGAGAAAAGTTTAGAAAATAACCAAATTGAATATTGAATATTGACAGCCGAATGATTAAAATCCAATAGTGAAAACAATTGGAAGCAAAATGTCATAATTGGGGAGGATACACTTTGGATTAATATATGGACATGGCAAGAACTTTGAAGACTTCTGTGTCCAGAAATAAAATAAAAGATAACATTTTTGCTCCGTGAATCAGGGAAAGCAATACTACGATGATGGAGCATATGTGGTTTTTGTAGACAATAATAATTATCACCAACAGCTACATTAATAACTTTTTAATTAATGTCTTCTTGGTTTGTTTTGTAAATAAAATATGTTTGATTGTATAATATTGCTTTGTTTTTCATTAAACTACTCCCTAGAGCTTAAACAAGTATAACTATAAAATTATAATTATTTTGAATTGAGAACATTGAAAATATCTACAAAATGAACAAAAAGTGTAGAAAATAAGCAAAATTCAGTATTGAATATTGACAGAAAAATCCAGCAGGGAAACAAATTTTTTATTTCATTTGACCTTTATTTAATCAGGCAAGTCATTAAGAACACATTGTTATTAACAATGACAATGGTGTAATGGTCAGGCATCTGAATACTTTTGACCATATGCTGTATAAAAATATACAGATCCAGACAGTAATTTCTGTTTCAACATCAGTAACAAATGCTGCTACAATACTGATGAACAATACATCCAGAACATTCAACCAAAGTGCAAATGATCACTTATCCTCTTCAGTAGCACAAGCCTACATGCAAACTTCAGTAATATTAAGGAATATTAACATAGATTTCCACAATCATTCAACATACTTAAAGTAAAGAAAAAGGGACTGACTTTCACTTGGAAAGATTTTACAAAGATAAAGTGAAATGAAATAAAGTAGAATGGTTACTTATACAGTGTATGGTTCCATGTTCTGCTCTCCATGTTTTCCTGTTTTCCTCTGAACATTTAAACCCACATGCTGGATTTCATTGACATGTCAGAAAGTATTTTTGACTTCATTATTTCACACTGAGCTCTGTGTGATACAGCGCATGTAAAAATGGCCGCCATGTGTTCCAGGCTCTCAGCAGGCAGCGATATGAGTTAGTCCCGCTTTTTTTTTTTATGTCTTTAAATCCTGCATTTCCTTTGGTGTCACTGGTTACATCAGTGTCTCAGCTTCTCCGCGGTGTCACAGGATGTGGGTAAATATCTTTTCTGCCCCAGTGTCTGTTAATCCTCTGGATTTCATTTAAGCTTTTATTGATTCTTGGTCCACGCTGGGTCTTGTGGCTTTTGGAATTTAATACAACCCAAGCAACACACATCAGTGCAGCTGCATTATTAACATCATTATTATTATTTGTCATGAATTATGTCTTTGCTAAAATGTGCTTGACACTTTGCACAAGTTTTAGAAGTAGTTGTTAATATTTCAGCAGTTTAAACAATGACGGCGCCCTCTCGAATATGTTAAAAACAGAGCCTCTGACTGCAGCCTCAGGCACCATGAACTGTATAAAGACGGTGATGAACAAAATAAGCATCAAACTGAGCAAACTGGACAATGAATGAATGAGTGATTTATTTGAACGTGTTGAATCAACACAACAACATAAACACAACATGGCAATAATAAATAAATACATCATGGTTCATAACATATTCAAAAGTCCTCACCCTTCTTCTTCTAATAAACAATAATCATACTTCCTGATTATACTTATTTACAATATGTACAGTACTACTAAACACGTACACTCAATTGTAAAAAAAAAAAAAAAAAAGAAAGAAAAAAAAAGAAATATGTGGATACATCTGGTCAAAGCCCCTCCTGCTCTTTGTAATTTGCAAAGGTATTTTTTGTACTGTTTTTTGAATTTGGTCATGCTTGGACATTACTTTAATTTGTCACTGAATCCATTCCAACATTTTACACCATGAATAGATAAACAAAAGGCTTTTAAACTTGTTCTCACATAACAATGCTTACATTTTAACTCTCCTATGAAATTGTATTTTCCATCTCTTTTAATAAACAGTTTTGAAATATTACTAGAGAGTAAGGTTGTTTATTGCTTTGTATGTGAAAATGAACCAGATCAGTACATTTTAATATATTTGATTTTAAGAAAAGTGGATTGTTCTTTGGAACCGGCATTATGATCAGAGATGGTAATGAACATTTGTAGGTGTTGCTGAAGACGTCTACCCGGTAATTTAAATACAGAGAAACCAGTGAGCAGTAGCGGATGCAGACTGATTTGTGTCCAGTGTGTGTTTTGCTTTACTCACAACAGAAATGCTTCTTGAGACCTTGTTATAAATATGTTTTGTGAGATTTCCAGCTGAAATGTCATTGAATATTACACCAAGAAACTTATTTTCATGAACTTGTTCAATTTTCTGTCCGTCTATATATAACTTAACATTTGTATCATTTTTACACTTACCAAATGCAATGATAAAATGGACAAAAATGAACAACATAAGCAGCAATGAGTCTGGAAATTAGCAAAATATTTGAGAAAATGAGAATGAAAATGATTAACACAAATGATGAACAAAAATAATAGAAGATATTAACATAAAAATCTAAAATAATCTATCAGTGAAAAAAATGAACCCAGAACTATGCAAAAATGTCATTACTGGTGTAAGGCGGGTTGTTTTAGACCCACAGAAGTTACATATTACTGAAAGGTATTGAGAACTGGTTACAATATGAAATAAATTATTGATAAAAGTTACAAAAATTGGCAAAATATGGATCAAAATCAGCAAAATGAACAACGCAATCATAAAAATGGACAAAATAATCCACAAACTGGAGTGAAATGAAAAAAAAAAACAATGGAGAAAATGAGCAAACAAATAAAGGAAATCAACAAAACTTACAAAATAATTTGCACTGAAAATATAATAGTCAAACATTCTGCATAGTTTTCTAAGGAGAATATTGGAAGCTCCCACAGGTATCCTCTGGGTGAACCATATGATCAGAATATCACCGCTTAAACTCACTTAATGTACATCTGACTGCAGTGCTAATCCTGTTAAATAATCCCGCATGATACTTAGGAACCGAAACAAAGTTTGACACTAGAATTAAATCGAGAGAAAATACTGTCCATTGATTCATTTATCAAAGCATGTTCACATAAAGCTGTTTGATGAGCACATTTTGAGGCAGTAACGGCAGTTATTTTAAAAAAAACTGCATGGAGATGTCTCATGGAGTCAGTGTAAACCTCTGTTGCTTATTTCTACACTTTCATGACGTAATACTTGTCTATACCGAAAAACGACAAACCCTCCATGACGTCACCCACAGGTTTCTGAAGAGCCGATTGGAAGCTCAGACGAGGAGCCTCTGGGTGCCGCCATTTTGGCACCACTGCCTGTCACTCTGATCCAAAAATGAACATACATGTGGAGTGCAGAGGCAGGTAGTACTCAAGTACATTTAGTTCTTTACATGTACTTGAGTAGTTTTTTCCATAAAATATACTCCAGAGAGTATTTCTTCCTCTTATTCCGTTACATTTGAGATGAAAATACTGTACTTCTACTCAGTTACATTTTGCTCCATCTCAGTGAGTAAAAATGCAGAAATTAAAAAGAAAAAACTAAATAATCAATTAAATAAAAAAAATAATGAGCAAAATAATTAAAGAAACTATCAAAGTGAATAAACTAAGCAACAAATTTAACTGATAAAAAATGTACAGAAACCATGCCAAAAACAAATCAAATGAACAAACCAAAATGAACAAAATAAGCAAAAATAAGCAAAAAAGTAACAAAATAATCAAGAAAATGAACAAAACTGAATAAAGCAATCAAGGAAAGTGTAAATTACACACAAATGAACAAAATAAGAAACAAAATGACCAAAAAAGGGGAAATTAATAAAGTAGAATGAACAAATTAGTAAAAACTAACAAATGAAAAAAAAATCAATAACAAGAAAATCAACAAAATCACCAAAAATAATCTCAGAAATAAACAAAAATGACCAAAATACCTGTTTAAAGGCAGTACAGCTTTTTTATGAGGCTCTTCTCTCTTACTCTTACTCAAGTACTTGTTTTTACTTGAGTACTTCCACTTCTACTTGAGTTATTATAATTATAAAGTGACAGTACTTTCACTTGAGTACAGTTTCTGTGGGCCCTGCAGACCACTGACTAAGGCACAGTTATCACAATTTGGATGATCTAAATGTACAGAGAGGAGAAAATAAGCTACAGAGCCCGAATCCATTCTTTGTACCAGGCTCTAAACATGTTTATTTCTGCGCTGTATGGGGATTGACTCTGTGTTGGAGCTGGCCCCTAGTGGACACTGACTGTACTGCAGGTTGGGACACTTCCACAATGAACTCACCTACAGAGAATATTAGAACATGTTAATATACATTGTGTCACCACGGACGGATTAGTGAATACCAGTCCTCAAGGGATAGACGGATGTCTTTAACACTAGAACAGCCCACAGGTCAAATTTTGCCACAGCTGTTTCTTTTGTTCATTGCTCCAAGTTTAATAAAATTTGGAAATTCACCAGTTTTTAAACTTTCCAAAAACTGTTACACTGTCTATTGTTAAAATTCCTGTATTTTAACAGTTGCATGTATATATTCCTCTTCTGCTTTACTGTGTTGCGGTGTAAATATGAATAGTGTTAATTTGACTGCTTTTTGGTAACTGACAATTTTATTTAAAAGACATTTCAAAAAGGCATCTTACATTGCTCATGGGTTGGGGTTAATTTTGCCATCACTCTGATGGCAACCTGCGGTGTCTTAATGGAGACATATTGTGTCTTTTCTGGCATAATATTTAAAGAGTCTAGACCCTAAAGATGACAATGTGGTTTTAACTTTCAAAATCCCTCTCAGTGTTGTTATCCTTGTTGATTTCTTCAACCTTCTCTGAACCTTGGCTGAAAAAAAAATCCCATTTTGGTCACTACCTGCCCACCATCCTGATTGGCTGCTTGCTTTTCTGACTGATAGCACAGCAGACCAATCAGAGTTCACATGGTGTGGCTTATACAAATGAGACAAGACACCAGTAGGACTGGTGTGAAGAGAACCAGGTCCAGAGGTGATCTGAGGTGGGCGGGGCCAAGGCCCCAGGTGGAGGTGAGTGACAGAAGATGTGACATCACATCTGAGGCAGAAGGCAAATTGTGGGTTTTCTGGCAGATTCAGCTGAATGGACCAGAAACATTATTTTAGGGCCCAGGAACATGTTTTATTATGTTAAAAAGCACAGAAATGTGGTTTTTCATATTATGTCACCTTTAAGGCCCATTTACAGTTTATTTGACTCTAAGTTCACATACATATGATTGATTGATTGATTGATTGATTGATAGTTTATTGGTCCCACAAAAAGGGGAAATTCACAATCATATGCAGAGGGGGTGTTCCCTCCAGTCTCAGTGTGCATTACGTTACAAGTTTGGTACGTTTTCGAGGGGCTTATGCATCCATCTTCAAAATAGAAAACAGCGGAGTGCCACCGGAAATTGTGGGCTCACTCTATTGCAGTACAGCTCATGTGGAGGAAGAATAGAAGAAGAACAGAACACAACATAAACACCGAAAGATTAACAGAAATGGCTCACCTTTTTGAGGAGAGGATGTGCCACAGACTGTATATATTAATGTCATCTTGAATGACATCTTGGAGCCAAAAACAGGATGCAACCATATTTGTACAAACAGCAGGGGTGCCAGCGGAGAGTATGGAAAGCTAACTAACTGCTGGCCTACAAACACGCTAAAACTTCACCAAGCAGTGTTAAACAAAGTCATATTACAATGTTATTAGTGTAAACACTTACCCACAACTGCAGTAGAGTGCATCTCATGTAAAACTATGTCCATATTGAATAAATAGAAGATTTGAAGTTCCGACTCCACCGGTGACACTAGTTACCACAGCAACATGTAATCAAACCCCAGCACAGCAGTGATATGTTGGATTATTGCTGTAATATCTTAATAACGGAGCAAAAATTTTAAGATGAACCAGATCACTTATTAGAGGATCCAAATAAAATGTTTGAGAGCATAACGACTCATGACAAAAATTTTTCCGTTTAGTATTTTCAGACAGAAATCCAATGCAACTCCACACTAGAGGACAGTCTAAACTCGACAGTGCCCACTAGTGAATGTATTGTTTACATCCACAGCAACGTAAAGTACACATTGGAGTATAAATGGCAGCGACATTTGACAACATTTGATACACAACACACTTGCGTAGACTATAAATGGGCCTTTACATTGTAAAATTCCTTCCTCCTAGAGTAGAGTCATAACATTTTAGCTTGATCGTGACTAGGTCTCACTTATTGTATGATGTTACAAGTTACATGGAAAGGCAGCCTGTATTTCCAGTCCTCTACCTTATAGTGAGGGTTTCTGATTACTGACACTACTGAATGAGCTAGTATTTTCACAGCTTTTGTTTTACACAACATAGCTATAACTCAAAACCTAGTTAAGATGCATTTTCATGGCATGGGACCTTTAAATATAGTTCATCATCCAGATGAAACATACAGGCATTTATACCAGTAACAAGTCAAATGTACCCAGTTTATTTTGAACAGTTTATCTTTAGGCTCCAGCCCTCCCCCCTCTGCCCCCACCCGACCCTCACGAGGATTAAGGGGTAGAAAATGGATGGATGGATGGATGGATGAAGTTTATCTTTAGTGTACTGTAGGCAGAGGTCGGTAGTACTCAAGTACCTTTACTCAGTCACATGTACATGAGTACCTGTTTCCAAACAATGTACTTCTGAGAGTAGCTGCTTTTCAGAATATTTTTTTATGCTTACTCAGATTTATGGTAGAAAAAATGCACTGTTACTCAGTTACATTTTGCTACACCTCAATGAGTAGGAGTAAAATGAACAAAAATGAATAAATAAAAAGAGACAAAATAAATGAAGTCAAAATAAACAAAATACTCAGGTAAATTTACAAAAATGAACAAACTAATCAGCAAAATGAGTAAAATGAACAAAATAATCTAGTAAGTTAACAAAAAAGGAACAAAAATCAAGATCAACAAAGAAAAATAAACAAGAGAATAAACAAAAATAAAATAAAATGCAAAAAGTGAGCAAAAATGAACTAGATACACAACAAATTGAGCAAATATGAACACAATGCACAAAAAATGAGCAAAAAAAGAACAAAATACACAACATAATGAACAAAAATTAACAAAATACACAACAAAATGAGCAAAAATAAACAAAATGCACAACAAAATGACCAAAAATAAACAAAATACACAACAAAATGAGCAAAAATGAACAAAATACACAATAACATGAGCAAAAACAATCAAAATAATTAAATACAAAAAATATGAAGAAGTAAGAAATAAATCTTGTGCTCATCATAAGTGTTTTCTTGTTATTGGACAGTAAACAACATTTAACTTTATATATTATTACATTTTCTGGATCTGACATTTTATTGGTGACATTTAACGTGCCTGTTCATAGCAATACATGAGTTTACAATTAATTCCACATTATGAAGTTACTCATTACTTGAAGAGCTTTTCTGTAGATACTTTCTTACTCAAGTACTTATTTTTACAAGTACTTGAGTCATTCTAATGCTAAAGTAACAGTACTTTTGTCTGTTCCTGCTTATTCTACCCACCAGTGGCTGTACCTCATCTGAGGATATAACAAGTCATTTATAGCAGTGGTTCTCTACTGGTGGGTTAGACACTTTTTACTTATACTAATATTTGGACACACCTTAATTAACAGGGGTAAGCAGGTTGAAATGAACCAGAAAAACCAACTAATTATAACAATGAAGAAAATAATCAAGTAAATGAACAAAATTTACAAAATTAAGCAAAATAAGCAGACATTTTCACCAAAATGATAAAAGGCAAAAAAAGCAAAAACTGAACAAATTGAGCATAAAATTAACAAAATAATCAAGAAAATTAACAAAACTGTTTGAAATTGGTAAAATTTTGATCAGAATCCGTCCAGTGGTTTTTGTGTAATTCTGCGAACAAACAGACAAACAGCCAAACAAACAGGCAGCCAAACCAACATGAATACAAATCCTCCTTGGCAGAGGTAATGAATGTCTTTAGGCAAAGGTAATAGGGTCTAATTTTTCCTCTCATCAATAAATTATTACAATCACAATTTCCCGGACACTAAAAACATTCAGCCTTAAAAAATCATTCTTGCTTGTTTGAAAAGCAAGTTTGTTTTCCGACCCGAATAAATTCTCCCGTGACCCACCTGTGGGTCCAGACCTAGTGCTTAAGAATGTCTACCATCCCTCTTAGCTGCAGGAAACACTCAGTTAAGGAAAGACAGTTCATCATTAGTTTAAGAAGCGAAGAGCTACCTATGCTGCAGAGACATTAATCAGAACAACATCAGACTCAGAAACCAGCAATTTACAGCATGCTGGACTGTATTTGATGGTTTTGGCGACTGGACATTGGAACACATTTAAAACATTTTTTTTTTTACATGAGTGACCTCCATTTCTAGTGACCACCTGAATCTGATGAGAGAATGCCATGAGTGTACAAAGCTTTCGTCAAAGCTAAATGTGTGTACTTTAATGTAAATGTGGAAAATATTGAAAATAGAAAACCCACCGAAGGAGAAGGTGTGTCCAGATTTACGACGGTAGTGTGAATACATCTTTAGCTGTAAACTGGAATATGAAAAAGCTTTGTCACTGTCACCTTTTCTAAACCCCACCTCAGCTCCAACACTATTTTTCTCTTTCCTAAATACAAGAAGACATCAATGCTTACACATGGGAAGAAAGCTCATGCCTGCATTTAGTGTTAGTATTTCCAACACGACAAGCCAAAAATAAACAGAAATTTAAAAATAATTGATAAAATGGGCAAAAATTATCTGGCATCCCGATTTAAAAAAAGGATCCACAATTCATATTGAGATTTGACCCATATATTTGTGAAAAGCTGGATTAGGGTATTTAAGATTCAATATATTTTTGTATGTTCTTTTTGAAAAACAGATGATTTAAATAGCACTATCAGTTTCATTCCATACTAGAGGATTTGTACAGTCATGGCCAGAAAAGTAAATCTTTTACTGCTTCAGGTCTTGATTTGGTTTTTTTGCACAATTCTGTGGTATATTGGAGAGAATGGCAGAATTTTTTTGAATGTAAACTTGCACATTTAAGTGTTTTTCTTTTTAACATGTCTTAATATGTCATCATTACAACAATCTCTTAAAGTAATTCATTAAAATAGCTGTTGATTCCCCCCCAACATTTACCAAAATGTCTAAGTTGAAAAAATATGATTAATACTTACTTAGTACATATTTATACTTATATTATCTGTTACAATAAGCAACAAAATTAACAGCAGTGTACAAAGACATCAACAAAATGAACTGATATGAACAATGCATGAAGAAAATAAGAAAATGACCAAAATTAACACAATATAATAGTTTTACACAGTAGTTTTTATATACGCATTTCTTCTTCTTCTCCTCCTTTTGGCTGCTCCCCTCGGGGGGGGAGGGGGGGGTCGCCTATACGCATTTACATGTTTTATTCCTACTAAGCTTAGAAAGGTGGAGAAGCAGAAGTGTTAATATAGTAGCAGCAGCACTACGTGGGTGTGTGTGGGTGTGTGTGGGTGGGTGTGTGTGTGTGTGTGTGTGTGTGTGTGTGTCAGCGGCAGTGGCTGCTCAGGTTGATGAAGTGCAGAAGCTTCGGGGCTCAGGAGGCCATCCATCATCTCCATCAGGCTTAAGTGAGGCTCTCTGGACCCGGACGCCACCAGACGACGACCTGGGCCCACCGGTCTCAGACTGGACTAAATAAACACCAGGCCCGTCATCATCATCATCATCATCATCATCATCTTTCTGAGAAACATCACCAGCAGTAGGGCAACAACCACAAAGCTAAACATGACGTAATGAGTATTGTGACTGTGGTTGATTTCATTAGTACCTTAGCTAAAGTATGACACTACCATAAAACTTGTTGTTTACTTGGATTTATCAGAAAAATAGATTTTACTTTACATTTTCACCAGCAGAGGGCACCATTTTGATGATGTCACCCAGTGAGCTGACCATACGCAAATTAGTTTGTTCATGTTTTAGAAAAGTTTCAATTAAATATGAATTATTCTTGTTTCTTCTCTGGTTTAAGAAACTTGGGCTTGCAGTCAGATCATTTCTATTTCAATAACCAGT
>JAQQAE010008079.1:0-15439 GCA_029823295.1 Pseudamia nigra | reverse complement strand
GGTCAAATACATACACAGTGAAAAATAACCCGTAACATAATAATGAGAATATGCTGTAACCACAGTATGAATCTTACCTGTGCGGAGCAAGTGACAGGTTTCTCTCCTGCTGGCGTCACAAAAATCTCCGCATACGAGCAGCACGATTCGATCGCCTTGCATTGTCGAGAAATCTGGGTGTGTCAGAGGACAGTATCCGAACAAAATGACCCAAAGTTTTCCATAAAATCAGTAAAGTCTTTAGGAGGTTTTCGTTTGTTTTCCACGACGCTGTATGTTTTCAACACGGCCGCAGCTTCTGTTAAGCGCTTCATGATGACGTACAGATGACGTGATGACATCTGTACAACAGCTATTGGGACTGAGGCACCAGGTAGTGTGAGCAGAAATGCACAGAATTTTGGAAAGGTGTGAAGTGGGCCCCGGCGCGGCTCGAGCCAAAATGGCCCTGGTGTGAGTACGCCCTAACACCTTTTAGGATGAAAGGGTGGAGTCCTGAGCCACAGAGTATAAATTCTGGTTGCCTCCATGAGTTTATTTTGAACTGAAGAAGCTTCCTGGATAGGTAACGAAACGTCTTCAAACTAAATTTCCAGTCCAGTCAACAGATGGAAAACCACACGCCTTGCATACTATGATCTGGATGACTGAGAATCTTCACAGACAAATAGAAGATACAAAGGTCCAAATCTGTCCGACTTCACGAGCGAACTATTACTGTTGTGACATGTCAATCAAACCCCAGCACAGCAGTGATTTGTCAGATTATTTGCCATGATATCTTAATAACAGAGCAAAAAGTTAAAGATGGACCAGCTCACTTATTAGAGGGCCTCAGTCAGAACCTCTGACAAACTGACTGACACAATTGCCAGGTGGATTGTAAAAAACAGCAGACCGGTTAATATTGTGGAGGACACAGGCTTTACGAAGGTTTTGCAAATTGCATCTCAAGATGCTTTGTACAAAGCGCCATCAAGACACACCATAAGAGCGAAACTCCACAGGCTCCATGAAACTGAAACTAAAATAAAGAAAGACAGTTGTCCTGACAGGAGAACAATGGACTTCAGTGAGTAATACTAACTATTTAAATATCTTGCTACCCCTGCAACCACTGTTTAGTTTAAATAAACACATGTAAAGTGTATATATCACCTTCTGTCATGAGTGTTTTTGCTCCCACAAAATGGAAAACAATGAGTGGGAATTAATTGTGATAATTGAAATTAATCCACAGTGACCATGTGACTAATCAAAGTAAAAATTTTAATCATTTGACAGCCCTACTTATTATGCATTCTCAGTTACAATTGTGATGAAAAGTATTTACTTTTTAAAAAAAGATTATGTTTTTGGGCATTTTGCCTTTATTTGATCGTTACAGTGAACAGAGACAGGCCTGGGAGATGTGGGGGTGTACTGCGAGGAGGTCTACCAAGTGAGCTACCAAGGAAACTCAAAAGACATGTACTTCTACTTTAATACATTTTGCTCCACGTTTAATGAGTAGGAGTAAAAAAAATTGAAATTATACCATGAAATAATCAATTAAATTAATTTTTTTCATTTATCAAGAAAATCAAAATGAATATACTAAGCAACAGAATGAGCAAAAATGCACAAAAATAATCACAGAACAGTTAAGAAAAGAGGTCAAAATGAAGAGGGTAAGTAAATTAACAAGAATTAACAATATAAAAAAGAAAGTGAAGAAAAAAATCAACATGATAAACAACAAAAGGAGCAAAAATGATCAAAACAATCAAGTCAATTAAATGAAATGAATGAATAAAAATGAACAAAATAGACAAAAACCGGACAAAAAAAAACCCAAAATAAGCAACAAAATGAGTATAAGTGAACACAATAAGCAACAGCATTGGTAAAAAAAAAAAAAAATTTAATTAATTAATAACAAATTAATCCAGTATGTTAGAAAATGAAAAATACTGAAAACTAAAACTTAAAACTAAAAATGAAGAAAATAGCCAAAAAAACTGAATAAAGCAAAAAAAAAATCTGCAAAATAAGCAACAAAATAATCAAGGAAATTAACAAAAATGAATAACATGTTTGTTTATATGAGGCTGTAATGAATTCTATGTTACAAAGTTAATCACTACTTGAGTAGTATTTTATAAGATACTTTTACTCAAGTTACTTGAGTAAAAGTATCTTAGAGTATCTTAGTTGTTTATGAGTAGAAGTACTCATAAACAACTTATGTTTATGAGTACTTCTACTGCTACTCGAGTCAGTACAATTAGAAAGTAACAGTACATTTAGCTAACTGCTGTTTCCGTTTATTCTACCCACCAACAGGTAAGCAACATGCCTGATCATAAAAAGAGCATCCCAGAGTCAAGATGGCGAGGCGTTCACCACTCTGAAAAGACTGTGCTGGCAAATTGTGCATCAATTTAAGAATCATGATTCTCAGTGTACAATCGCAATGAAGAAATCTGTGTACACAAGGGACAAAAAACATGCACTAGGTTAATTGGTCATGCTAAATTGCCCCTAGGTATGAATGTGAGCATGAATGGTTGTTTGTCTCTATATGTGCCTCCGGCCCAGGTCGTCATTGTAAATGAGACATGGTTCTCAGCTGAGTTACCTGGTTAAATAAAGGTTAAATACATAAATAAAACAAGGCCAAGAACCATTGTTGGATGAGCATGATCTCGTGGCCCTCAGATAGCACTGCAGTAAAACAGACAGGATTTCATAGTGGTTATCACTGCATGGACTCAGGAACACTTCTAAGGACCATTGTCTATAAACACAGTTCATCGCTGTGTACACAAATGACAGCTGAAACGCTACTGTGCAAAGAAAATATCCTATGTAAACCAGATCCAGAGATACCACCGTCTTCTCTAGGCCTGAGTTCATTTTAGATAGACTGAGGCACACTGAAATACTGTCCGTGGTCTGACACGTTAAAATTTGAAGGTCTTTAGGAGATTATGAACACTAAAAACAGGTAAAAAAGGAGACTCTGCTCAGTCTGTTATGGTTGTCAAAAGAGGAAATATTAAATTCAGTTACAAAACCATATGCAGACACTTAGAAATTACAAACACAAAGAACCCCTCATGAGTTTTTTAAATCTGTCCCTTTAAGCCCATATAAATGTAACATTCTTGAAGAATGGCTAAATGAAATGCTTTTTTACGACTGAATAACCTCTGGAAGATGCAAGCACAAACTTCTCAACTGAAAGAGAAAAATAACATTATCACAAGGCACAATGATTCACTCCCATTATCTCTTCTTCCGTCAATGCATCTCATTTGAACAGTGCTCTGTAAGGTGGAATTGGTAAACATATAAAATCATCAAAGACTAAAGCAATTTTTTTTTAACATTAATTTAGCTTTTTGGGTGCTTTTGTGTCTTTACAGAAGTAGGACAGAGGACTCAGTTTAAAGATTTACTTACTTATTTGGGTGAAAGTAAAATACCACACTGGGAATTTGAGGGTGCTGATAATGGAAATTGCCGAAGCAAGTGAGTATTGATAAATGACTTCATGCAAGTGGATTTCTGACCCATTTACTAAAAAAACACTGACACTGAATCCTGCAGGAGAAAACAATGTTCAAAATCAATGTCTGGCCAACAGTTCATGACCTCAGGCTCAAGCACACCATGATTATGCAGCAAGACAATGATCCAAAATACACCAGTCCAAAAGTCCCTATCTGAATGGCTAAAAAAATCATCAAAGTCTGGACTTATATCCAGTTATGATGCTGTGGCATGACCTTAAACAGACTGTTCATGCTTGAAAACCCTTCAATGTGGCTAAATTAAGATAATTCTGCAAAAAAGACTGTGCTTCTTTCTCTAACCCTCCAAAGAGACATGAATGCCCATTGACCCTAATGAAGGTCTGGTCATGTTTTGTCAGACACTTCAGTACTACGTATGCTTATACAGCCATGATGGATAGTACTGCAGCTGGCAGTCTAGGAAGACTCTAGAAACTCTTAGCTCTGGATAAATTATTAGGCTGAGGTGTGAATGGTTTTGTGGGAGTAGTGTTACCACACAGAGAGGCAGCTGAATAAAAGGCATTTTCTGGTCAGCATTAGTGGGCAGATAATGATGGTGCAGGGCAATGAGGGTCTTATTCCACTATGGGAATTTAGAACCAGGCCACCCTGTCTTACAGTTACCATGATGATGTGTTTATGTTGAGAACTGCATAACGACAGGGAAACTACATTAAGTGCTGTGGGTGAAGGTATTATTAAAAACATCAGAGCCAACATGGCAGCTGTCCTCTGCAAAAGTCAGCTGCAGTGGTGAGGCATTTCAGGACAAAGGAAGGTTGGCGAGGAGAAGCAAGAGTGAGAATTGATCAAAAACGGCAGGTGAAAAGGAATGCGAAGTCATGTTGCTATAGCAACTAGCCATGTAGCTGAGGAGAAGGGCTGGAGTTGCATGCAGTCCTTTTCTGCATCTCTCCCTCTGTCATTCCACAACTATGAGCAGAGCCACCGCTTGACCATGTGAGCAGCTTCCTTATGCTCTTGGTGAACAAATAACACGTCAAGTATACTGTCCATCTGACTGTGTCATTTCACATTTACTCATGGGAAGTGGGGGAGCTCTTTAATTCCACTGCAATATTTTTTTCTTGTTGCTCAACCCAGAGACATCCATTTGAGGATGGATCACATGCTAACCTTCCCATTTGCATGCATGAGACAATGTTGCTGCCTATGTCATTTCTAGAGGCAACAGCCTGCGTTGTTGAATAATGGTGCCTGGAAGACTCATTGCTACAGCAGCAGTGAATCTTATAAAAATACCTCCATTGCAGCAATATGTTCCTGTTGGATGGGTAATATTAATAATGAACTAATACCTGTGCTGATATAATGATTCTACTACTGTGAGTTTGCTCAGCAGACAAAACTTTGGTTGCACCTGGTGTGGCTTTTTTAAGAAAATGGGTCTTGGAAAATTTTTGGGGCAAAACTAGAAGTCAACTTCTAGAACATGTATAAAAGTACAAACCCTGGAGGCTGTAGGAATGTTTGTGGAACATGTAGTTTAATGCCATCTGTGTCCATATTCTTGAGGAGAAAGCAGAGCAGCAGTGAGGCTGCAGTAACAGCGCTGCCTGTGAGGTTCTTGATGAACAACTCTTTGTTTGCAGACTCACCACTTGATGACTGTCACCTCAGCAGGACAAGTGTTAATGTATAGCCTGGTGCACTAAAGTCCCAAATATGAATCTGATGGCCTCATTCCGTCAGACATGGTTTGGCCACCCATGTACCATTAGGCCTGTTACGCCTTCAGGCCCAAAACATACCAAACACAGATTATTCCCTGTTCCTCCTTCCTCTAAAACACAGGATGACAGCTGCCATAGAGGCACAATAACAAAGCCATAGGCAGACTGCTTTAACTCTTCTCTATCGGTCTGTTTGAAAAGTGGTTGCAGGGGGCAGTCACTAATGTGTTCAAAAGATACTTTAAACCACTTACTTAAAAGTTTGAAGCTAAGAAATAAGATAATAGCCCTCTGAGTAAAATCAAGTGCACAGGTCACATACAGCACCAACACCGACCTGCTCATATGAATGAGGTGACTGACAAAGCCGACCTGGCAGCCATGTTGTTTGGAAACATCTGCTGAGGAATCCTTTGATGTGGCTGAGCAGTGATGGAAGCCCCCCCGCCCCCTTCTCATGAGCCTCTGTTTCTTCCTCACTGCATATTGTGTCTCCAAAAAAATCAAAGCCTTCTCCGCTCTCCCTGGGCACCCCCGACAATAATGGTATTAAGTGAGTGTGTGACAAGCTGCAGTGAACAGGTCCAAAAGGGATTCAAACTTTGGCTTGGACACAGGCAGCATACAGAGTGGGAATGAGAGAGGAGAATGTGACTAGGTGCAGAAAAGCAACCCCACTGCTAAGAAAAATGCTGCAGCTGTATATTTCTGCAAACCATGTCTACCCTTTTCTGCAAGGCAAGAAAAATATGTTTCATAACATTTCTATATTCACTGTACATCACTTTAATCATTGTACCTACTCTGTGAGTTTTAGACTTTCCTCAGGAGGTGGATGGGATGGAAGTAGATGCACTAAATTACATAGAGAGAGTTCCCCACACCCATAGGTACTCAGGTTTAGATAAGTGGGTAGATTATATTAATCATTTGCAGGAAATTGCAATGACACAACAGCAGCAGCAGCAACCTAATTCAGTCATCACACACAAACCAGATCTATACATTTAAATTATGTTGCTAAGATAATAAAATTTCAACTAGAATAAACTATACACAAGTACTCTAATACAGACTTTGAGAGCACTGCAGTTTGGGTTAGGTACTGAATAAGTCATGAGACTTTTATATCACATGTTTGACACTCTTCTCTGTATTAAAGCTCTAGTATTGTTTCTAAACCTATCCAAGCAATGTCAGTGTCCAAACCTGACTATGCACATTGTTAATGTATGCACATATGATCACAACCTCTGAAAAATACAGCTGAACAATTGCCACATTTAGCTTCAATGGCAACTCAGTTCACAAACAACCGTTTCAACAGTTTTTTTCAAAATCAACAGTCCTTCTAATGCTACTACAACTACTGTACAAATCCATATTATCGAATGAAAAGCTCTGTTGTGTAAAGAGAAAAGACAATCCATCATTACTTTAAGAAATGGAAGTCACCCAATCTAAAAAATGACAAGAACTTTGAATGTGTCCCCAACTGCACTCATCAAAGCCATCAGATGCTATGATGAAAGTGGTTCTAATAAGAACCACACCAGGAAAGTAAGAGCTACCTGTGCTGAAAAGGATAAGTTTATAAGAATTACCAGCCTCAAAAACCACAAACTTACAGCACCATATAGATACAGTATATGATGGTTTTGGCAACTGCCAAATGTGAAATACATGTGACTATTGGTGGAAGATGGACAAGGGTAAAAGCAAAAGTAGTACAAAAGTAAGAATAACTTTCTCATAAAGTGGCATAAATAGTTCAAATAGTTCACCGGTTGTTAAATTAACTCTCCTTCTATACAAAGGTATGAGTCATCTGAGCAGACCGGACCAGATCTGAGCAAACTTCCACCCTTCTCACTTTGAAATTGGATGTCAAGCACTGAGATGCCCAATTTCCACACACACTTTCTTGTACCCTACAACTTGCACCACCATCTGTACAGCACTGTCACTGTACTGTACTGACACAGTATAGTTGTGGTTCATGTATTGCAATTTGTCTGAATGAATGTGTTCACCATGGATGATTTGTGAAAAAATAAAATTCGGAAAAACTTGTACAGAGGAAAAGTTAAAACTATATGCATTAGTTTTGGCATGACTTCTATGTTCTTGGTTCAGAAACATTCTCAATATCTTTGTGGTTTGCAGAAATGTACAATGGCTATATATTTCCTGCATTGGAAAATCCATAAGCGTCCACTGAATTTAAAATGAAACATCTCTTTAAGATTTATGAGGATATGATCTGTCATCACTCATTGCTTCACTGTAACTGGATAACAAACTGATCTAGCACAGATAAGCTGGACGTTGTGCTTATTAACGCAGCACAATCATTAGCAGCTGAAAAGAACCAAAACTGTGATTCCTTTTAGTTGACTGAGTAGCACAGAAGTCTCGAGGCCCAGCCCAGCTGGGATAAAGAGCTCCTGAGCCCAGGTCCTGTGCTGCCCTCGACTGAGATTGTAGTGGCCCGATGACCAATCTGCAAGGCAGCTGCGAAATAGGAGGAAGAGGGGATTAGGATGTGTTGGGTTTAATAATCTAGACATGCTGGATGAAGATGACAGAGAGGGAAAGGGAGAAGATGATAGATAGCAAATGAGGAGGGATCATGTGTTAAGTAGAGGTCCAGGGATTATGGAATGGAGGTCAGTGATAGAAGTCAGTCTCTCAGACTAGAGCATACATGTAAAAATCTCTTTCTTTGAGACCGAGTTGGCACAGTGAATATGGACAGGGATGTGAGGGTAAAAAGTTGACAGCTCTTGACAAGAGAATATATGTAAAGACCTTCAGCTGATGGGTCATGAATTATAAAGCAAAATAGGAAATCAAAGGGGCTTCTATTTTAAGTAGCTGGGGCTTTTATGCCCCTCAACAGAAATCTTAAGATGCTATATTGAATAATGGAGACCATAAGACAAGAATAAATGCATTCATTATGGCAGTAAAAATAGTAGAAAGTGTCACCCCTGTCAACTGAACTGTGCAGAATGAACATCGAGAAAAGACAGTAGCTACTTAAATTATTCTTGGAAAAAAGACATGGAAAAAGCTCTTCAATAGATCATTTCAGCGGGATTTGTAAGTGGTCCATCTGAAACAGTATCCATTTTCCTGTGTGGAGACATGAAGTTCAGTGTTCCATAGCCATGTTGCTGGTAAGCATTAGTTGTTTTGGCAGTAACACTTTTTTTTTGCAAATTTCCCTTCTTCCCTTTATGGCCAGTTTTATTATTTAAGACTTTATTAGGAAATATGGGCACTGTCAAAGCTTTGGCCCATGATTGTACAATTAACTGGAAAACATTTTTTAGCAAGTTCTAGCTACAAGTGATTCTTGATCAATAAATTGGTGATGGGTGCATGGGTATACCTCACATTTGGTACTGACACAGTTTGTTTGAAACTGCAGTAAAACAAGAGCCAAAAACAGTATCCCATCATCCTGCTTGGTACGTGGTCTCATGTAATGACAATGCAAGAAAAAAATGCAACATCATTCAAGCAGATACCTGTAGTTGAAAAGGAGCATTAGAACCAAAGCTTTGCTAAAATGGTGGTCTAAAGATTCTGTATATGTAAAATTAGCTCTTGCATATATGCAAAGATTGTCCCTGAATCTGTTTTGTTCTGGGAACCAGATGTGTGTTGATGACTAGGTAAGAGCTATTTCCTCTGCCTACCACACACACAATAGCGTCCCAATTTCAGCTGATACATTGAATTTGGTCTACAGGGTGCCACCAAAATGATATTTCTACATAAAACCATATACTGCTGAGTATTTCAAGAGTCCACGTCTGCTCCTTTTCCACTGTTAGC
Organism: Pseudamia nigra; assembly: GCA_029823295.1. Lineage (NCBI taxonomy): Eukaryota > Metazoa > Chordata > Actinopteri > Kurtiformes > Apogonidae > Pseudamia > Pseudamia nigra. The sequence goes on along the minus strand of JAQQAE010008079.1, from coordinate 6,336 downwards.
ATAGAAATTGAGTTAGTTAATGTCAAAGAACAGATGAAGCCTGTGCGTAGTTCAGGCAGGTGCGGATGTCTGTTCTCAAGGCTAATTTTCTCTCCAATCCCTGCCTTACACACCCCTAATTAGCTGCACCTTTAAATCTGGCCATCCATTCTGCTATGCTGGTGTGCCATTTGTGTCGGCCTTGCTCAGATTGTCCCAGAACATCTCTTGCGCAGACTCAAAGCCAAAAAAATGCATTTAAGCTCACGTTCAAATCAGATAAGAGTTCAATACCCTCAGTTCAATACCTGCTAGACATGCACAAATTAACATCACATATGGAATTTTTCACCCCAGAAAAACTTGACAGAGGTTAAACTGTCAAAAAGTAAAATAAAGCAAAAGTTAGAAAACTAAAAATTGTAAAAATCTGTCTGTCTCCCAATACAAGTTAAATGTCTGCAAATTGATGCTTAAAAATCACATATTTATATTGTGTTTATGAAACATAAGCTATCAAATGTTGAGCACACCACAATAATCCTCTCAGACTACACCGTTTTCAGGGCTCTCCACTTCAGTTGCTCAATTTCCTGTGTGACAATAGCTGAATGGCCCGTCTATTGAGGGCCGAGATGGGACCTGGGGCAAGTGGCACGGCTCTTTGCTGCCTGTGGAGGGTCCAAATGACAAATGGTTTATTTCCATTTGTTGAGGATGTCGATAGGCTCCACAGGCTGTGGTGAAATGGGAAAGACTATTCATACAGGAGTATCAGCGCTAGACATTTGCCTGACTGAGAGTTATGCAGACATGTCAACGAAGCTGTTGTCAAAGACAGAGAAAGAGACAGATAGACTGAGAGAAACAGAGAGCGAGAGAGAGAGGTGTTGTAGCACACTGAGCTAAGTGGTCAGCATAGCCAAAGGCGATACTAGACTCAGGGGAATAGTGCATGAAATTCATACCAAGAGACATAAATATTTCATTATGAAATTATCTTTTACGTCTACATGTCCACAGCCGTGTTGTGTTTAAGTGACGGGCCGAAAGGTAATGACTGAAAAAAAAAAAATGATAGAGAGTGTGGTGTCAAAGATAGAATTATGTAAAATGTTAAAAGATGCACCTGAAATATGAATGTACAGTAGGGGTTATACATGCAGCAAATTATTAAAATTCAATATGTAGTAGGGAGGGCTCTTACAGCCTCACCACTTCTTGATATTACACTACTGGAAGACCCGTCACCCCACCACCACCACCCACACACACAGAAGGAGCAAGACCCACTCACGCTTTTTACTGTACATACAGTAGCTGATACTTATGATGTGCTAGCTTTATCTGTAGAATTTTCACTACACCTCCAGAAGAAGCTCCACAATTAAGTTTTTGACAACTGCATTGTTTGTTAAGCTTTTTTCTATTTTTTCTACACAAATCCTATATCTTGTTGGTATAAAGATCAAGGCAACGAGGTTGTCTCCATCTTTATTAGCTGCCATGTTGCTTCTCTGATACACTTTGCCAGAGTGAACAGTCACAAAAGAGGCACAAAAGTAATGATTTGTTTCCTCTCTGTATGTCTGGCAGTCTTGACAGAAACTGATCACTGTCAAGACTCTGGCAGTGAGTCGTTATTTCAGCTGTCAATCACACTTTTTTTGTCAATCACTCATCTTTATGCTATGCATTTGTGAATAGATGTTAACTGCATTTGGTTGTGTACTACAATGTGCAATAACAATACAGGTGAATCAAATCATACCTAATCACTAGAGACACCTGGCTATATAGGTTTGCCTGATTTCAGATTTGATGAATATTTGTATGTTTGTATCATATCTAGGGTTGTCAAACAATTAAAATTTTTAATCTGGTTAATCACAGGGTCACTGTGGATTAATTTCAATTAATCACAATTAATACCCATTGGTTTGTGGGAGCAAAACCACTCATGACAAAAGGTGATATAGACACTCAACAAAACTACTTATTTTACATTAAAATGTATATTTTTTTCTAATTTAAACTTGTGTAACTAAAGGAAATTACACCTACTTTGTAGAACTTAACAGGACCTCTGTAATGTTCTGTTGAGATGTTTTGCTTTTTTACACTTGGTTCACTGCCTTTATCAGTAACTAACGTAATTTGTTTCAAAATGTGTAAAGACTTATACTTTTACATTTAAATTGACTTTGAAGCAGTAAATACTAAAGAAGCTAGCAGTGAGGTGGGTCACATGTAACATGAGATTCCATCACTTTTTCCTTGATATGAGTTATCCTGTGTTAATCGCATTAACGTGTTAATTGTGTTAACAATTTTAATCTAATTAATCATGCAAATGGATTAATCAGGATTAACACGTTAACTTTGACAGCCCTAATCATATTCTGCCTTTCAGAGAGTGCGGACACATTTCTATCTTGCTCCCGTCCCAGCTTTCCCTGCTTGTTGTGTCTTGTGTTTTTGCTTTATTCCCTGTCAGAGTCTCTTCCTAAAGCCAAAATCAACATGAAATTGACCAGTTGGACCTCAATGCAATTGACACGCTGTTTTGGACAGGAAGACAGGTTGAGGGGAACCCGAGGGTCTGCTGGACATGTGAGGATCTGTGGACACATGGGGACTTATGTGTTTTTGAGACGCTGTCCACTGAGGGTGTGGTGGACATTTATCTATTTGGAACCATGATAACAGGATTTCTGCTGATTGGCTTGGGTGTTTTCCTGGACGAACAAAAAAGATCTGATTTGACCTTCAATGCTTCAAAATGTTCAAATTTGAGCAACTTGGCTCAAACTCTCTCAATGGACCTTATTTACAGCTCCACTACTTCCTGAAATTAAGCCAGCTCCTTTCCTTCCTGTCTTAAATTAATGGACAAACTAATTAATCCAGGTGTGCCAGATCATTGTGGTTGTCCTTTTGTCCAATAAGGTAACACCCCACCCCACTGAAATGATGACAACACCCCTTGAACCTAGACGGTGAGGCACAAAAACTTAATAAAATTTAAATGATCAGAAAGGTGACAACTTTACCACATATCAGCCTAATGAAATCTCTCCCCCATCCCGTAAAAAAAGAATTCATGTTTAGGAAAAATTGATTATACGCACAGTCTACTATGCATTGTTGGTGTGCCCCCTCGTTGCAACCGATCAACACTGAAGGGGTAGTATTTATGACCTGTACAGCAGGGGGTATCCCAGGGGGTATCTATTTGGCTTCACCTTTGAGGACCTAGGTCCATTAGTTTGTAGTCAAATCTCATACATACACATTTGACCAGTGTTTGTTTGCAACACCCTCCTCCAAATCACTACTAGGCTACCTCCTGGCAGTAATAATGTGGTACCTACAAAGGAAAATATATTCTTTTTAAAACAGGACAATATCTATATAAAGCATTTGATGATTGAAGATTTAACCATCCTGACCCATCTGTAGTACAGTATGTTCCTGGGAGAACTCAGTGTTGTATTTTTGCTCTATAAACCCTATATATGCAGTAGTGTACTGTATACATGTTGGCTTCAGCCAATGATCAAAAGAGGCTATTTGGCAATAATAGCGATATCACTCATGATTTCTTTTTCTCTGCCGTTTCTGTTTGAGCCCTAACAAAGGCAATCTCATCAAATGACACTGTGATATGCACAGTGAATGGTAAACACAAGCAAAGCAGCTGATAAAGACATCAAAGACAGTATTTACTGGATTGTAGCAGAAGGAATCGGTTTTGTGGATGTTTTACTGAATTAGGTAACTACTGATTGTCCTGACAAAAACTGGGAAAACATGTCCTTTCCTTCAATGAACGACTATTTTCCCAAACAACCCCACTGATAGCCCGCCATTGAAAATGTTCAAATTATAGTGTTGGTCATTGTGTACCAGTCATAATGACCACAATTCACTAATGTCCTTGTACATTTATCTGTCACTTCAAGCAATGCATGGAGGGAAGGGAGGATAAAGGAGTGTGCTATTAACTAATAAAACAAATTATTTGGTTATAAATGTGTATTCATATTTGCACGGTATAACCTGGTTTGTTACATACTGAATGAACAGAAATCTGAATTTTAGATTTTGGCTCAAAGATACAGCAGAGGTAAATCACTTAATGGATCTTTAAAATGAAACAAAAACAACAAAAATCAGGCTCATGATAGAATTGGCTCTGAGGCATTCACTCCCCACTGTTCTCTGCATTACAAGCCATTGAAAGAGAAGTTTCATTATGTTTCCACCCGCCTGCCCACCCAAACCCATGCCAAACCATTTCCACTAAAGAAACCTTAATATCCTCTAATGAAGCTCTGGGCACCCTAACGACCAGGAACTAACAGGAAAACTGGAAAGACAGCAAAAGCAGAAACTTCATCACCGGTTCTGGCCATTTCACCGCTAAAGCTAAAATTACAAATGGACCATTGGGCTTTAATGTGGTCAATCAATGAGCAGATTTATAATCAGTGTCAGCTTTAATAGGACGGTGGCATCTGGACAGCAGGTTGTGGCAATAAATGAGAAGCACAGTGCCTGTGATAAATCAATTGTCATTACATCTCTAACATCCCTATCAATTTTGATTACAGTGGTAAATGGGGACTAAGCTAAAACTTGGATTACAGGTTATGGTTTATGAAGAGAAATACACATGATAGATTAAGGTGCAGCTAATATGGCTAAAACTGCTTTTTTCATTGTATGCCGTGTTTATGCCACAAATCTCATTACAATGGGCATAGCGCACATGGGAATGTGTACTGTTTTCTCATCTAGTTTGAGTGCATTAGAAGATCTTACACTATTATTTTAAAATAGAATACTGTAAAGTGAACATGGCCAAAGTCAGGACTAAATATACACAGTCATAGCTGTTATAGTTTGTTGCTTACTAATTAGTTTTTTATGTACGGTAGATGCCTCATCATCAACAGCCAACACACTGCTTTTGTATAGTTTCCACAAATTGAAGGAGACTGACTCCTCCTGAATAGCCCAGTCTGTTCTCAGCATGGAGCCACATACTTGCCTTTGATGGCGGGTCCTCATAGGTCCACTGCAGGGGACAGAGACTTTGAAAAGACATTTTTATTTAATGCAAAATTAGCATAAGGCCCCAAGTGCAGAATGAGTCATCAAAACATTTTTTTCTGTTATCCGGGAAAGGGCAAAAACTAAAATACAATGTCCAAGGACACTGATGCATTCACAGCATCAGTTCCTGCAATTATGTAATTTAAAAAGGAAGCTGCACTTAAAGGTAAAGTGATGATCGTTTTGGAGTCACTCACATGGGTACAATAACAATAATGATAATTAAAAACAACAACAATAACAATAACAACAACAATAGTAATAATAATAATGATAATAATGTTTGTATCCTTGAGTAGGAAAATAAATTCCACATTTCAAAATGATTAGTCAGACAATGTTCTTGACAACCAAACAAATGGATCCAAATTGCAATATTGTCTATGAAAAAATTCCAAAATTATTTTTTTTAACTTACCATGCCCAGCCTGATCAAACACACTTAAACATCTATTTAATTTTAAGGAATCTATAAAATCATACATTACATTAAGGCCTGAATTTGAAATATCGGGTAGTAAAAGAAATACATATACATTAATGTAAACAATAAATATGGGAGGAAATGCAGTAAAAATAACAAGGAATAACTGCAGTCATTGAAGGTCCTGTGTAAATGTATGTTAATAGGGTTTGGAGGTTTATATGAAGTCGGTGATGTAAAATAAAAGCTGTGAAAATCTGAACATGCCTAGTGCTGCCAGTGCTGAGAAATCTGCACAAGATAGCCAACAAAAAAAACAAGGTGTTTTGGCTTTTTTGTGATTTGTGACATCACAAGCTACAACTAATTACAGTCCAATCCTTCAACCCACATCAGGCAGCAGAATTCTAAGTTTTAAAATATGAAATTTATATTTTAAAACAGCTTCCACTCCCATGAGCAAACATGAACTATTGCTCTTTGACCCGCAAAACTGTCCATGACAATGTCATTATTGTGTGTTTACAATGTCATTTAGCATAGAATATGATCCTAGGTTATCTTTGGAATGACATGGCGCTAAGCCACATAGGGCACTTTCTGATGAAAAGTAAGCAGGTTCAACTTAAACAACATTTACAAAGAAATAATCAGTTCGAAGAATTTCAGTCAGGATTTAGAGAACACCACAGCATCGAAACTGCACTGGTGAAAGTAACTAATGATCTTCTGTTGGCTTCAGATAATGGACTAGTTTCAGTACTTGTACTTTTGGATCTTAGTGCTGCTTTTGACACTATCGACCATAATAT